>JANAVB010016200.1:2123838-2378838 GCA_029216955.1 Iris pallida
TCCTCAGAGGGACGTAACAAGATACATAAAACATTCCACATAACTGAATATACTATGTCATAAATCACAAGTAAAGTAAATAGTCCCACTCGCAACAAGATCCAACACCTCATCATCGAGACAGTGGACTACCCCTACAACCAAACAAGGACAAGGGGTAGCACACTATACCGCGATGAGATATTGTCCCAAGCTACTAATAGGATGGGGTGATATGACATTTGACGAGGGTTACCTGACCATTCAAATGTGTTTATGCAATAAGAACAAACCTTCAACGCATGGGCACTCTGGCTCAGGAGCAGTAATCTCAGGTATGGCCCCATCAGGATACCAGGGACCTCAAAGCATAACATTCATCGAATGTCAGAGGTCGGCAGTAAATCAGGTATCAGGATCCAGGACCGTATCTCCCGCGGAGATAACCGGCAATAGGGAAGTACGTACGTAGCCCATACGTTAAGGTACTGTTCTTCCCACCCAATGCCTAACAGAGTCACATCCATGTCTCATATACCTCTATTAACCGCTAAGTCTCCTAACATGCCTCTATTAGCAGTTAGCCCTAACGCATGCACAAGGGGATCAGCCCACACGTAAAACCTCTACATGCTACTCATCTTACACATTCTCGTGGTACAACTGTGTCAAGTTGTATGCGATATACTACAGAAGGTAGTCCCTTAACTCTAGGTTCATATGCAATCAAAGGTTAATAACAAAGTAAACTAACAATCACTGAGCAGGGACTAAATCAGGAACTGTAAGAACCGGAAATAATGAACAGTGATATGTAATAAATTAATACAGACTGAATATAAACAGTTTAATGGCAAGGTATCTTGCCTGGTGTGTTGCCTGGTATGGTGCGGTGTTCTCTGACATGTCTCAATAGTCCAATAGCCATGGTCGACGTAATGGTCCAAAATCGTGAGAGAATAGGAACATGTGATTAGTCATGATCAACGACGAAAATAGGAGAAATTTAGGAGTAACTGAATATTTATACTAGTTTTAGAATTTATTCCCTTATTGTTTTGAAGACTAATTTTATTAGAAAATTTCAAGAATCGGTTTTTAGGCAAGAAAACTCTTAAGTTTATCAAAATAAAATTTTCTAGCTAAAAAGTATATTTTTATTGGTTAAAATACTTTCTAGAAAATATTTGAAATACTTAGGAATTATTTTATATTTTTAGAAACTACACTTTATAATAAAAACATTTTTTTGAACAATTATATATATTTAAACCATTTATTATAATAGAAATATTTGATACATATTTACATATATATATCCATGATACCAAAATATCTAAACTAATACATACAATTAATAATAATAATATAATAATAATAATAATAATAATAATAAAATCATAATAGTAATAATAATAATAATAGAACTAATAATAATAACAATAATCAATAATATAATAATAATAATAATAATATTAATAATAAATCAGTAAATAATAAAAATATACTGATTGACAGCAATTGTACTGCTGTTTTTAAAGTAAGGAGAAAAAAATAAAATAAAGGGAGTGGAGAGAGAAGGAGTAGGGAGAGAAGATAGGAACGGAGGAGGGTTTTCACTTGGGTGGCGCGGCAGGCAACGGCGAAGGAACCGGTGGCGGTGGGCGCTGAGATGAGTCGAAGGCCCCGGATCGGCGGTCGCCGGTGCTGGGAAGAGATCGGGCGGAGATGGGCGTCGATCATCATAGGAGGGACGCGACGGTGGGAGGAGGACACCGGCGGTCGGGCACAATCTAGGGCAAGCCGACGACGCGTTGGGCTCGGCCAGCGGAGGCTGGGCGTTGGGAGATGGCCGGAGGGTGCTCGACGGAGGGCGCGTGGAGTCGTGCGGCGGTCGACGCGATGGATCGCCGGTCGAAGGCGGCGTCGGATCCATGCGGCGTGGTCGTGGAGGCGAGGCGGCCGGCGTCTCGGCCTGGTGCGGACACTCGTCGACGGTGGCGGTTGGGGCGCACCTAGGTGACAGGATCCAACTGGATCTGGCGGAGGTGAGTTTTTAGGTTGGTCAATTTTGATGGTGGTGGTGAGAATTCGGATGGCTGGTGCCGGCCATTGTTGGCGGCGAGGTGGTTTTTGACGAGGGTGATGTAGGGGACGACCGTGGTCAGGGGACCTGGGCTCTGGGAGGTGTAGCAACGGTGGTGGCCATTACGACGGTGGTGACGCTGGCCTTGGCGGTGTTGACGCTGGCCTTGGCGGTGTTGACGACAGTAGGTTGATGGTGGTGTGGAGGCTGGGTTCGGCCGAAGCTGTAGATGGAGTTGGAAACACGGGTTAGAGTGGCGACACAAGGGAGGCAAGGTGATGGTGGCAGTGGTGCTGCGGGTTGGTCGAAATGGGGGGTCAGATGTTGGAAGAGGATGGAATCTGTAAACGTGTCCTGCGAGACACGGGACGAGTCGGTGTCCGGAGCTGTCGGACACGGGTGAAGAATTTATTTGTAAAATATAATACATAGTGGAGGGATAAAGGGGACACAGACACAATGCACATCTGTGGGTGGTAAAATTTTATGGACGAGTACCTCTCCTTATATAGGAGGTGGGAATTCCCAGTTGGATAGGGATTGGGAGGATTTAAATTCCCCATAGATAATCACATATTGATTTAAATCGGTTTAAAAATTAATTTATCAAATCCCAAGCAATTCTAGATAAACCTATTTTTAATTTAAAGCTATTTAAAATAAGTCAATAAAATCTTTTTTCAATTTAAATCATCGTAATTTATTAAATATGAAATCAAACAATATTTAAAATATCTTTTTGAGATAATAAAATAATGATAATAATTAATTTCGAAAATTATAATCAATATTTAAATATTTGAAATACTTTATTTTGCAAATGAATAGAAAATTTCATTAAGTTTTTGAAAACTAAATATACATGGCATTAAATTTCATGTACCCTGCAAATAGAATATTTACATAAGCATATTTTCTAAATTACCAATAGAATAAAATATAGCCCTTTTATAATAAAATAAAATTTTGGCAATCGCGACGCGACATATTTTATAATTTATAAGCAACTAGTATACCTTAGACTTATTTTAAAAATGAACTTAATTTTTATATGAAGAAAATCTTTTTCTTTGTGTCTAAAATATACTACCTCGCATGTTCGTACCCGCACGCGACGTACAAATACGAGAAAAAAAATTTATATAAAAAATTAAAAAAATCGTAGTAAAAATTTTAGGGGGTTTACAATATATATAGGTGAGTATGGTAGGGAAAACTTGAGTGTTCAACCTATATTTATATATATATATATATATATATATATATATATATATATATATATATAATATATATATATATATATAGGTGAGTATGGTAGGGAAAACTTGAGTGTTCAACCTCTAGGCCGACATCATAAATGTCTCTGCCATACTTACAGAAACCCTTCACTTCGATTGGATAAAGCCCATGTTCCCCGATTTTGTGGTTCCCCTATGCCTGTTATATATATGTGATTCGAGAGAGAGAGAGAGAGAAAGAGAGCTCGGGTTTTAGGCTATATAGCAGTGGCAGCACCCCACTGCTGCCCAGTAGACAACATGTTGTAAGTGCAACAGCTCCTAGGTAGGCCAGGTTAGATGGAGGCCATAAATGTATCAGAGTAGGCAATGCATTAGAAGAGAAAAAATAGAACAATAGCAGGGGGTTAGTTGACAGTAGATGTTGAGAAGGGGAATTAGGATGCCCATTCATTTTTCAGGCTCTCTTGAACTTAAGTATCAAGTCCTTGCCATGTCTTTTGTTCACATCCCTTCACCTACCATCCCATTTTCCTTTGATTAATGTCCTGCTACCTATATTGACCAACTATAGGATTTGGCAGTCTATGCTTGTCCTATGTTGTATCTTTCCACTTTAATACTTTAGTTCATTCTTGAACTTGAAGTCAACCCCCGTTTTGGAGTTCAACCCATCATTAGTTATGTATCCATCCTTTTGTTTCAGTTACTCTTAGTATCAGTCATGAGATACTGGAGTGTGGAGAGCTTGAGTAGGACTTGGTTCAGACTTTGAGTTTAAGTCCAGTCTTTAACTAAATTAAGTCATATTTTCCTTTTCGATGTCAGTCCATTCCTAGTTAGTCCTTTGGTTATTTAGCTGTCCACCCTCACCTATATTAACCAGCCTTGAACATATCCTATGTATCTGTCTCTTTGAACATTTGAGTTCAGACCTCACTATTGATAGTTTAGATGTGAACTCTCATTCAGTTGACTGCCCCATAGATGTTTGTCAACATATATGGTGTCCACCCATTAGATATTTAGCCTCTAATCTGGTTCAGTCATGAACAAGTGTCCATATTTAGTCCATTAATTTCCATACCCCTTTGGACTTGTGTGTCAGTAGTGGACACATGTATCCTGTAGTATACCCTAACTAATATTGATTCATTGCCTTAGTGTTAGAATAATATGGTCCCTGCACTCTCTTTTGTCAAGTCCATTTGAGTTACTGTCCATATTAAGTTCTGTCCATTCATGTATCTCTATGGGATGTTAGTAAGGGGAAGGTTTAAGGTATTATACTACAGGGATATGAGGTAGTAGAAATTTGATAAAGAGTTTGGGAACATAAGTTTGTCCCCATTTGCATTCCTGTCCATCCTTCAAATATGTTCAGTCTCTTTTGAACATCAAATGTGTTCATTTCTAAAAGGATGATGTACTAGTGGTTTGAGTGATGAGCTCGGTATGTATAGGAATTGCATGTTTGTATAATAGTGAATGGATCATATCAGATTAACTGATATGTAAAGAGCATAGCAGTAGCATGAAGGAGTAGTATGGGGGATTGGGATTTCCATTTGGCTTGTGTGTCAGTAAGTGATATGTATATGTATACTGTTTTTGGCACATGTGAAATATGTCTATAATATATGTATACCTATGTAGGCGTGTGTCTCTATAGATAACCTATATATTGTGTTAGAGTATCATGTAACTAATGTATATATATATGTGTGAGATTAGGAGAGTATCAGATATTTAGGATAAATTATAGGGTTCTCCATATGACAAGGTTAGGTTAGGTGCAGGTTGCTAAATGGGTTATAGGGAGGAGTCAGCATAAGGCAGGTTTGGGATTTGAGTATCCCCTGCAGGCAGGGGATCACCTTCCTGAATATAGCAAGGCCTTTGGGCCTATGAGATTAAAGGAGGGTAGGCTTGGTCTTAACAAGCAGTTGAGGTACATCCTACTTGAACAAGTGAGGTGCATGGCATTGAGAAAGCTGTTAGAAATTAGGATGGCCTAATGTATAAATAATCTCGACTAAAGTTAGGCCCAGTAGTGTTAGTAGTAGGATTTAGGGTTTGGGTTAACCCTTGTGTTGTAGCAGGGCAAGCAACAAGCCTTGTTTGGATTGGCTTGCTTGCTTGCCTATTGCATTAACTATACTTGGGTAATGAAAGGGGTTTAGCAGTAGATAGTATATACTTGAACATATATGTCAGTTAGCCATGTATATATAATATTATATATATATATATTAATATATATATATAATATATATATATATATATATATATATATATATATATTATATATGATAATTAGTAGCTTGATAAGGGATTTGAGTATGGTATCACATAGATACACTATAGGGTGTATTAGTAAATAGGAAGTAAGTATGTTGGTATCCATGTTGGGTATTTGAAATACCCCCTTCATAACAGAAACTTTTAGCAAGCCTAGGTATTTAATGCTTAGTCCCAATATCCTAGAAGTTGACTAATTCAACCAAGTTGATCTAGTTTGACCAATTGTTGACCAAGTTGATTCATTGACCTAGAAGTGGCCTAGCCGCATATAGATAGCATGTTTTAATCAATTGTTTAATTTGGAACACTTTGTAATCTGTAATTCTCATAATAGGTCTCTGTGACTCTAGTTCGGACACCAATACACAGTTGTTGCTCAGGATATCATGCGAGTACATTCTCTGTTAGTTTTTATTCATGATAATATCTATATTTCCTGCTCTAGACTACTTTACTTGATGCTGGCACATTGTTAACACGAACCAGTACTATATGGATCTTGTCATGAGATGTTATCTCCTCAACGGATGCATCAGATATTTTATGTTCATGTACTTCATCATGTACATCTTGTACTCCTTGTATTCGTATTATTCATGTACACTCATGTGCTCTCATGTACGTTCATGTGATCTCATGTACTTCCATGTTCTCACATGTACTTTATGTATAAACTAACAATCATGTACGTAACGTAACTTGATCGGATCCTTGTGTATTGATTGGGGTAGGAGAGTAGGATGGTTATGTGATTATATCCCTCTAGTGTAATCATGTACATGTCATTATGCTTCACGTATAATCGAGTTACCGTAGAATAATCATGTACAACCTAAACCAATTATATAACCATCATGTGCTCTGAAACACTTATATTATTTATAGTTCATAGTTTCTCTATCTTATTCATGTACTCAGATTCTTTGTCTATATTTTATGTATTCATGTACTTTCATTTACATTATTTCATATATTCTATGCTATTGCTAGTTCTATATTTTCTACCATGTTTTGGAACTGTTTTCAGAGTTATGTATTCGCTCCAATCCTGACTGGATATGTTGATAAATTTTACAGAGAACTTGGAGGATCCAGCTAGCCCAGAGGAGACACCAGTAGTGCTTAGAATAGATTGGTGGGATACTGTCTGGGTTGTTTTAGTTATCCTTCATGAGTTGTATATATTATACTTCTATTTTGGGATGAGATGTTAACACTTAAACTTATTCCTATTCTGGTTGTATCGCACTGTGATACCTTCCTATCTATTCCGTATCGTGCTGTTATTTCTCTTTAGTTAAGTTGTGATTGAGTTGTATCCTTCTGAGTTTGTCCTCCGTTTGGAGAGTATACCTATATTGGACAAGTACATTATATTGTGTTTAGCTTTTGATTGAGATCTAGGACAGCGTTCTACCGTCGACATTGCGCGTAGGCTGGACGTACCCACGGTCTTGTGCCCTTACACTGGGTGCGGGTCGTACAACTGCACATCAGTCATTATGATAGATGTCGCTTATGACTTAATTTTTTTGAATGGATCAAACAACAATATAGTACTTGAGTGGGCCGAGCCTTGAAGTCAGTACCATAGCTGCTATTCTTCTCACTACATAATGATATCAAATGTGCCTTTGGTCGCTGTAACCCATATTCTGAATACGTATTTTGTCAAGCTTGCATGTATTTCAGACCTGTATTTATTTTTTCGGATTTTGGTATGTACTTGTAATCGGCTTGACTTGCGGATTTTGGTTCTCGTAATTGGGTTTTACCTGGCTTGGTTTATTTTGTGGAGGAGAATTGTTTGGTTTGGTTTGGTTTAACATGCATGGAACACCTTAGCCTATGTTCAACCCTCAACACAACACAACTCACCCTCATTAAAACTCCACCTACTTTTCTCTCTCCTCCATAATTCTCTCATTTATTTCTCCATCTCCATCTTCTTCTTCCTCTACACAACTCACCAACACCCATAGACAAGTGCACCTTGCCACCACATGAGAACCATTTTATTTGTTCATTAGCTAGATTAGGCCATGGTGGTCAAATTAGAACTTGACATTTTGTGATTTGGAGTCTCCATTATTCTAGATCTAGGTTTTAACTATTTTCAGATTTACATGGTTTTGATCTATTTTGGTTGGATTTTTGTGGGTTTTGATGCTTCCATGTGGAAGAGAATTCAATTTTACTCAAGTTAGAACTTTGAAAATCTAGATTTGGCTTTGATTTGACAAAGATATAAAAATTTGAATTCTTGGTGTTCTTCTTGGCCTGGAGTAGCAGCCTGCAGCCTGCGCTATTTAGCGCAGTGCTGGACTGTGCAGCCCCTCTCGGTCTGCGCTCTTTAGCGCAGTGCCGACCGCACAGCTTGCCCTATGGTGAACTGCGCTCAGCCCCCTGCGCAGTTCACTCCTGCGCAGTCTGCTCATGCGCAATCTACCCCTGTGCAGTCTGCTCATGCGCAATCCACCCCTGCGCAGTTCACTCCTGCGCAGTCTGTTCATGCGCAATCTGAACTATGCGCCATCTGCCCCTGCGCCCTGTGCCCCTGCGCACTTGGCACCCGCAGCTGACACCTGCGCAATCCAACCCCCTGACCCCTTGCGCAATCCATTGGCTCTTGGAGTTTTAGTTTTTTTCTCTAAGCTTGGCTCTTCTATAGCCCTGTATATTGATATTTTTAGATATTTTACCCATTTTATATCTTACGTCTTTTGTCATGAACTTGATTTTACTTAACATGTTTGGAATGACTATTGTACATGGCATGGTATGACAAAGAACTAGCATAACACGACAGTGACCCGTAGTGGTGCACTCCTGACATGACCAACCTGACATGATAGTGGCCCGTCGTGGCACACTCCTGACAAGTACCCTGACATGATTTACCTTGATAACTTGATAGTGGCCCGTGGCGGCGCACTCCTGACTTAACTTGACTTGTAACTTATAACTTGACTTGACTTGATGCTGTTACGACAGCTAACTTGACTCGTATAATCAACTAGACACCGTGGGTGTTCCTGCTTGCTTGCTTGTGCAATCCACTGGTCTTGTCTTGCATCATGTCTAGGACGTGACTCCCTGGTTCCCACGGTCAGGGATTCATACTGAATATGGATTAGGTTAATGACTAGATCAAACTATAGTTCATGGAGAATTTCTAGTCACAGGCAATCTCGTTATCTGGGCTCTTAATTGGACTTGTAGCTTGCCGACGAGTAGAGCACATTTCCAGCGCACTGTCATGTGTTGCACCCTCTAAGTCACCTAAGGGTATATCGTCTCCGGGGCGATGTACCCAACCATACTCTCAACCCGCGGAAGGATAACTGGATGGTCTGCAGGGCTTGGGACTGGGAAATTCTCATTGCATCTTGTTAGTAATTAGGCTTGTGATAACCCTAGTTAGTTAAGTAGTAAGCCGTAGTAATTGCTTGGCCGCATTGTTAATGGATGGAGTCCAGTCTTGTCTAAGTCTTGTCTAGTCCCTGTACCTGGCTACTCTTGTATATGCTTGTTTTACTTATCTCTAACAATAAATGGGTAGAGACAGAGTGCTGTTCAGGCGAATGGTTACAACCCCGGTCCTTGTTTGGTTTAAGGGTTGTAACCTGGCTCCCGGAATGGTCCCACGTCACTAGTCGTTTATTGTCCTATTGCACTCTTTATTTACTTGTACCTTCTTCCATTTCTTTTCTTATGTTCTGATATGCTGGCTTTTGTTCTTATTTCGTGGCCTCCTTGTGGCACTTGCTCTTTCTGGGGTTTGACCCAGCTGGTTTTGTGTGACCAGATTTCGGAGCAGCTCCCGAGGATCTTTTGAACCTCCAGCCCGATGGTGGCGACTAGAAGGAACCCGGGCTACGAGTGGGTTTTCTATTTTGTTTCGCTCACTCTATTGTAAAATTATTCTTTTGAGGCGTTTAGCCGACGAGCACCTGTTAGCTCGATGCACTTTTACTTACTGTCTGCCTACGGGCTGTAAACATGATTAACAATCCTAGGGTGATCATGTATGACTTAACTCTTGCTAGTCCTAGCATTTTGTATGACTAGCTTCATGATCAGCTGATATATAATATTTGGGACGCCTTTTATTGTATATTTGGTGGTCAAACATCTTATAATTATATTATTTATTTAAGATTGAGACAGTAGGCTTGACCTTAAGAGACTATTGGCTTGTAGTAAACCCTCATATCTAGACAGCCGTGACCGTATAGCGAGATGGACTTCATTTCAATATACGTAGCTGGCTATGTTCGCCCCCGCTCTCCAGTATTCTGGTTCTGGGTCGTGACATGGTTTAAGTGGTGGCCCATGCAGGTCTTGTCAATCAAGAAATATGAGGGTTTACCGAATAGATGTCTCAATCATTACTCGTCCTTGATCTCCGTTCATATCCTCTGAATCCCTGAGAATCTTGACTTGATCACATGCTTGTATCGTTGATCTGTCCTGGTCCTTCCTTATTGTTTTCCCTGTGTCGTCTTCTTCAGCGGCACTGTACCTGACCCTGCCGATCAGCAAGGTGGAGCACTTCATGTGGACCAATAACCTGAAGATCAAGCCCAGCATTCCGGAGTAGCCTCCAGAGTTGTACCTACTGGAGGAGAACCCCCAGTTCGGCCGTCCAGCCTGCGAAACTTGATGATGGCACCTTGGTAGGTCTCATCAGGACCTTGATAGCTTCCCAGGATCGTCGAGGAGACGCCTTGCACCAGACTGTGGCAGATGCTTTGACCAGAGGCGGTCATCCAGGGAACAGCGCGGCCAACAGCTTCAAGCACTTGAACCCTCCCTTCTTCGACGGCAGCGAAGATGCGATTGCCGCGGACGCTTGGCTTTAGGATACCGAGGAGGTTCTGGAAGCAGCTAGGACACCAGAGAATGAGAAGGTGGCGGTGGTACATCTGCAGTTGCTGGACTTAGCTCGCAGTTGGTGGGCGACGCAGGCCATGGGATTAGTGGCACCCATTGTTGGGCGGTGTTTAGAGAGAGATTCCAAACGAAGTATTTCGATGCTGTGGCTCGGTACGACCTGCAGACCAGATTTACCAACCTGAAGCAAGGAGGCAGAACGGTCGATGGCTATGCATCTGAGTTTTCTAGACTCAGTAGATTTGCCCCCACCTTGGTGGCGACCGAGTTTGATAGGGCCCAGCGATTCCAGCAGGGGCTGCATTTGGAGATCTTGTTGGCTGTTGAGCAGTTCGAGCACCAGACGTTCGATGCAGTATTGAGGGCAGCTAGGAGGCATGAGTACACCTCCCAGAGGATCGTGGATAGGACCAGAGGTAGGAAGCGGTCTCACGGCCAGATGACCCAGTCTTTAGCACCAGCCCCGGCAGCTAGGGCCTTGACTATTGGAGCTCCCCAAAGGACGATTCGGTTACGTCGGTTCAGCATTCAACCCCGACGTATCCGCAGCAGCAGAAGCAGAAGCAGTCTTCCGCAATGGGCTGCACTCATTGTGGGAAGCCAGGGCTCGTTGTTTCGGAGTGTCGCAGAGCACAGGGATTGTGTTGGCTTGTGGAGCGCCGGACCACATGATAGGGTCCTGTCCGAATAGAGCTGGTTCCTCCTCTTCGGCCCAGACTAGTCCTTCGGTGAGGGGACCAGCACCGGCACCGGTACAAGCAGTATCAGCCTCAGAGGCCATTGCCGCCTCAGGCCCAAGTATTCCAGCAATAGAGGCCTCAACAATTTGCCCTGGCCCTGGCCCAGACCCAGGATCAGCAGAGAGGTATCTGTGTCCTATTGTCTTGCTTTCCGTCGTCGTTATGCGGGACACATGTTATGTTTCATGTATCCCAATTACGACGGTATATCCTGGACCCGAGCCATGTCCTAGATCATTCGAAAATGGTTATTGGTACCAACCTTTTCGTATGAGGAGAGGCCCGTGTCCCTGTTTGACCAAAGAGAGAGACCTCAAGCGCAAGACTATCAGTTTAGTTCGTGTGGCTTGAGTTCATCGATCCTTGGAGAGTCAAACGTGGGAGTGTGAGGATGACATCCGATCACGATATCCCGACTTGTTTGACTCGTAAGGTATAATGTCTTCCTTATGCCTTATGTTTCCCATCTCTTGCTTGCATGTATGATTGTTTGATTGTTTGCTTAGTATAGCTTATTCGGGATTAGTATAGCTGGCTCTTACACTCTAAGCATCTTGATTTAAATTCCGAGGACGAAATTCTTTTAAGGTGGGTAGAGTTGTAACACCCATATTCTGAATACGTATTTTGTCAAGCTTGCATGTATTTCAGACCTGTATTTATTTTTTCGGATTTTGGCATGTACTTGTAATTGGCTTGACTTGCGATTTTGGTTCTCGTAATTGAGTTTTACCTGGCTTGGTTTATTTTGTGGAGGAGAATTGGTTTGGTTTGGTTTGGTTTAACATGAATGGAACACCTTAGCCTATGTTCAACCCTCAACACAACACAACTCACCCTCATTAAAACTCCACCAACTTTTCTCTCTCCTCCATAATTCTCTCATTTATTTCTCCATCTCCTTCTTCTTCCTTCCTCTACAAAACTCACCAACACCCATAGGCAAGTGCACCTTGCCACCACATGAGAACCACATTTTATTTGTTCATTAGCTAGATTAGGCCATGGTGGTCAACATTAGAACTTGATATTTTGTGATTTGGAGTCTCCATTGTTCTAGATCTAGGTTTTAACTATTTTCAGATTTACATGGTTTTGATCTATTTTGGTTGGATTTTTGTGGGTTTTGATGCTTCCATGTGGAAGAGAATTCAATTTTACTCAAGTTAGAACTGTGAAAATCTAGATTTGGCTTTGATTTGACAAAGATATGAAAATTTGAATTCTTGGTGTTCTTGGTGTTCTTCTCGGCCTGGAGAAGCAGCCCGCAGCCTGCGCTCTTTAGCGCAGTGCTGGACTGCGCAGCCCCTCTCGGCCTGCGCTCTTTAGCGCAGTACCGACCGTGCAGCTTGCCCTATGGTGAACTGCGCTCAGCCCCCTGCGCAGTTCACTCCTGCGCAGTCTGCTCATGCGCAATCCACCCCTGCGCAGTTCACTCCTGCGCAGTCTGCTCATGCGCAATCCACCCCTGCGCAGTTCACTCCTGCGCAGTCTGTTCATGCGCAATCTGACCCATGCGCCATCTGCCCCTGCGCCCCTGCGCACTTGGCACCCTGCGCAGCTGACACCTGCGCAATCCAACCCCCTGACCCCTTGCGCAATCCATTGGCTCTTGGAGTTTTGGTTTTATTTCTCTAAGCTTGGCTCTTCTATAGCCCTGTATATTGATATTTTATTAGATATTTACGCCCATTTTATATCCTTACGCCTTTTGTCATGAACTTAATTTTACTTAACATGTTTGGAATGACTATTGTACATGGCATGGTATGACAAAGAACTAGCATAACACGACAGTGACCCGTAGTGGTGCACTCCTGACATGACCAACCTGACATGATAGTGGCCCGTCGTGGCACACTCCTGACAAGTACCCTGACATAATTTACCTTGATAACTTGATAGTGGCCCGTGGCGGCGCACTCCTGACTTGACTTGACTTGTAACTTGTAACTTGACTTGACTTGATGCTGTTGCGACAGCTAACTTGACTCGTATAATCAACTAGACACCGTGGATGTTCCTGCTTGCTTGCTTGTGCAATCCACTGGTCTTGTCTTGCATCATGTCTAGGACGTAACTCCCTGGTTCCCACGGTCAGGGATTCATACTGAATATGGATTAGGCTAATGACTAGATCAAACTATAGTTCATGGAGAATTTTCAGTCACAGGCAATCTCGTTATCTGGGTGCTCTTAATTGGACTTGTAGCTTGCCGACGAGTAGAGCACATTTCCAGCGTACTGTCATGTGTTGCACCTTCTAAGTCACCTAAGGATATATCGTCTCCGGGGCGATGTACCCAACCATACTCTCAACCCGCGGAAGGATAACTGGATGGTCTGCAGGGCTTGGGACTGGAAAATTCTTATTGCATCTTGTTAGTAATTAGGCTTGTGATAACCCTAGTTAGTTAAGTAGTAAGCCGTAGTAATTGCTTGGCCACATTGTAAATGGATGGAGTCCAGCCTTGTCTAAGTCTTGTCTAGTCCCTGTACCTGGCTACTCTTGTACATGCTTGTTTTACTTATCTCTAACAATAAATGGGTAGAGACAGAGTGCTGTTCAGGCGAATGGTTACAACCCCGGTCCTTGTTTGGTTTAAGGGTTGTAACCTGGCTCCCAGAATGGTCCCACGTCACTAGTCGTTTATTGTCCTGTTGCACTTTTTATTTACTTGTACCTTCTTCCATTTTTTTTCTTATGTTCTGATATGCTGGCTTTTGTTCTTATTTCATGGCCTCCGTGTGGCACTTGCTCTTTCTGGGATTTGACCCAGCTGGTTTTGTGTGGCCAGATTTCGGAGCAGCTCCCGAGGATCTTCCGAACCTCCAGCCCGATGGTGGCGACTAGAAGGAACCCGGGCTACGAGTGGGTTTTCTATTTTGTTTCGCTCACTCTATTGTAAAATTATTCTTTTGAGGCGTTTAGCCGACGAACACCTGTTAGCTCGATGCACTTTTACTTACTGTCTGCCTACGGGCTATAAACATGATTAACAATCCTAGGGTTGATCATGTATGACTTAACTCTTGCTAGTCCTAGCATTTTGTACGACTAACTTCATGATCAGCTGATATGTAATATTTGGGACGCCTTTTATTGTATATTTGGTGGTCAAACATCTTGTAATTATATTATTTGTTTGAGATTGAGACAGTAGGCTTGACCTTAAGAGACTATTGGCTTGTAGTAAACCCTCATATCTAGACAGCCGTGACCGTATAGCGAGATGGACTACATTTCAATATACGTAGCTGGCTATGTTCGCCCCCGCTCTCCAGTATTCTGGTTCTGGGGCGTGACAGTCGCACATTAAAGGTCCTGTGCTGACCTGATCTTGTTGTATATATCTTGGGTATCTACAAGTTTACCCTCAAGAGACGACCTCCATCTCATCCATACACTTAGGTGAGTTCGTTTAGAGAGTTCAAAATATCCAGCATGAAGTCTTGTGCTTCCTTGCGGTACTACGTCGCTATGACATGGCACAAAGTTAAGGCTCCACCTTTTGTGGTGTTATACCACTGTAGCATGAGGACACGTGCCTCTTTGTAGTGCTTTACTACCCAGCATGAATCATGGCACTTTCTTGTGGTGCTACACCGCTGTGACACAGGTCTCAACCTCATGCGGTGTCATCCCACTACAACATAAGGTCATCGATCTCCTTGTAGTGCTATCTACCACTCTCCATTCTTCAACATTAGGCTACATGTCTATGTGCAGTGCTATGCCGCTATGACATGGTCTGAAGTCTGAGGCTTTACCTCATCGTAGTGTCACTATACTGTAGCATGAAGTACACGCTCCTTTGTAATGCTGAGATACATCATTCTCTTCGTGTATGTGCCTGTTGTGAGGGACACACATCAATTGAATCCTTCAATAAACTAATAAAATAGTAAAACTACAATATGAGGATACTATACTATACAAGTTAAAATGGTAACGCAAAAGTCAGGATGGCCGAATGGTCTAAGGCGCCAGACTCAAGTTCTGGTCTTCGAGAGGGGGCGTGGGTTCAAATCCCACTTCTGACATTTTGTAGTACTTTTTTCCCATTTCTCTGCATCCCGCCATCATTTCTAACGGTTTCACGGCGACATTGAAGAACCCTTCGTGTGTTCCGGCGATCTCCACCTTCATATATATATATATATATATATATATATATATATATATATATATATATATATATATATATATATATATATGAGGAGGGATCCGCATCCCCTCAATATTCACATCCCCAAGCATCCCCATGCTATTCAGCGTCGGATGTTGTTTTAAGTCATCTAATCTTAACCATTGATTTGAATGGTTCAAATCAACGGTTAAGATTAAATAACTTAAACTAGATCCAACGGTTGTTAACATGGGGATGCTTGGGGATGCAAATATTGAGGGGATGCGGATCCCTCCTCTCTCTCTCTCTCTCTCTATATATATATATATATATATATATATATATATATATATATATATATATATATATATATATATATATATATATACGGCACACACCTCTCCCCGCTTTGCTTTCGTGGTGACGTTGAAGAACCCTTTGTGTTCCGACAATCTCCATATAGCGCACGGTGCACCTCCCCCTTCGACTCGGACACAAAGCTTCTCCACGGAGTCTTCCAAGCCGACACCAATGGCGGGATCAGTCTCCCTCCTCAAGCCTTCCATGGATGTCTTCTATGTCTGACGTTTTTCCTATTTTGGTATCCGTGCTATTATTACATGAACACATATATAGTTGACACTATGACACAGACTAGTTTTATCGTGTTCGTACTTTCTATATTCGGTAAAGATGTTAATACTAAATTGGGAGCATTAAAATAGAAGTGAGCATATGTAAATACTAGGAGTCTTGAAATTTCCTCAAAACTAGGTATTGCAATTCTAAATTAAGCAATTCAGTCAATAGTACATTTGTCATCAGAAATGACTTAAAAATTTGTTAAAATTTTATTTTTTCTGATGCTAAGACAACACGAAATTGGGAAACTCGTATTAATACAAAGCGAAACTGGTGTTAGTACAAAACAGAGACAAATTGATGCAAGAATTGAGTTGTCGCAACCCCCCCCCCCAAAAAAAAAAAAAAAAACTTCGAGCTAAAGGCTCTGTTGCTTGTATAATGTTGCTAACATTTGGTTTTATACACCATGTTTTTGGAATTTCTATTTTGACTTAATTTTAATTTAATACTCTCAACTATTTTAATTTTTTAACTATATCCTATAAAAATGACGAAATAATTCTCGTCTATCTACCTCTCTTTCTCTCCCCCGGCTGCACTCTCCCTCCACTGCCACCCTTCCCGGTGCCCCCTATGCCCCTCCATAGTTGCACCACATGGCCCCGCCCTCCTCTCCCGCAGTTCCACCCTTTCCTCCCTCGTGCCTCCACATCCACCCCTTCCAGTGCCTCCACCTCCGTCGTCATCGTTGTTGCGCCGCTGCTGCTATCGTTGTGCCACCGTCGAAGAAGGAGGGGGGGAGGAGGCGCTGCAGGAGAAAGAGAGGAAAGGAGGTGCGTGTGGGAGGTTGGGTTTGGAAGGGAATAATTTTGTCTTTTTTTTGTATCAAGTTAAAAATATTCAATAGTTGATGGCATAAAGTTGTCGCGTAAAAACTTTAATATATCAAATTAAAAAAATTCAATAATTGAGCGTGTCAAGTTGAAATTCATCCTCCTATTTTAAAATAAGAGTAGGTTAATTTACTATTGGGCCTTGGTACTTATAAATGGTCACGTCGAAATGTAGGAGCAAAACGATTTTAAGGAAGCAACAACCTTTTTTAGTATTAATCTTGTAAGTACTCTTTTCTTTCTTTCTTTCTTTCTTTTTTTCAGCACGTGCGGGCTCAGTTAAATCGTGTATCCTCCGCACATGATTTTTAGCCGGTCGTCATATCATTCGGACTCTTCGTGCGGATATTATTCGCACTGGCTTTGTTATCATCGTCCCACACGCACTCCTGCGCACTCCGCACACTCGAGAGCTCCATGAGACGGCCATGCCGTCTTTTGACACCCGTAACTCAACGCCTCTCTTCGCCCACCGATGCTGCCTAGCCACCCGTTCTATGCGCACGATGCCCTTACGATGACTTCTTGACGCCCTTACGGCGCCGCACGATGGGCCGCATGGTCCGTCGTCATTTATACCCGTGGTAGAATGGTGCCGATCCTCGACCGTCTGTGCGACGTCCTGTCACTTGAGTTTTCATGAACGAGTGCCCCATTCTAGTCCACACCAGCTTAGATCGTGGCTATTTTCGTCAGTCCTTCGACATTGCTGGTGCCCCGCACCGCGCAGGCTAGGCTCATCATCACCCTATTAATCTTGTAAGTACAAAACAAAAGAGTTTGATTTATAAGAAGGTGCATTTACACTTTCGTAATCCCCCTGAAGCGATATTACTGAAATCCACATAATCAGTAGTTTGTATTTCTTCTAATTCAAAATAAATAAACCAATTAATTTGTGTTTTATAAGTTAGACAAAAGGCTAATTCTAAGGGCACTCCAAAAGTTACTTGGGGCTAGTCCAAGTCCAAATTTTTTACAAAATTTACAAGTTTGCCACCCCCATTTCTTACTTGGACTAGCCAAATTTTTTCAGGACTGCCAAACTTGTTGGCAGTCCTTACAACAAGAAGGACTACAACAAAGTTGCCAATCCTACTTGATGTGTCCAAACAAAAAATTTAGATAGGAGTGCTAATTTTGTCGGCAGTCCTATCTGCACGTCATCCCCCCTCTCCTCTCCATTGCCTGAGCGCCTGCAGATCTCCGAGCACCCGTTCTTGTCCGCCCACCTCGCCACTATCTCCTCGATCTCCGACGAGCTTTCTGACCGCGACCCCATCCCTGCATGCCGCCGCTTCCCACCTTGCCTGTACCACCCCTGGACCCTCTGGTCCCTAGCCGACCGGCTGTCACGACCCGCACCCAGTGTAGGGGCATGAGAAGTGGGTACGTCAAGCCTACGTCGTAGTGTCGGTGGTAGAACGCTGTCCTAGGTCACATAAATCTAACATTATAAGGTACCTGTACAATGTATACGCTCCGAATGGAGGATAATATAGAAATATACAACTCAATCACAGCTAAGGTAGAAAGTACGATAAGATAGATAGATAAGATCTGAATCAACAATGAAATACAAATAAGAGAGAAAAACTAAGTGTCTAAGATAACAACTCCACAATATCCATAATAACAAAATCCCCAATAAGTACAAAGTATATCCAAAACAAGACAAGACAATAAGTAAGATACTGGTCTAGCTAACTATCCTAGACTACTGGGGTAATATCCTCTGCAAGTGCTGGGTCCTCCTGGGAGTCCAGCTCACATGTGTCATCTAGGCCTCTCCATAGTATGTAGGACAGAACTCCTCAATGTCATCTGTAATATTTTTAACAGGTCCAGTCAGGACAGAAGCGAGCACAATACATCTCACGCAGTTCATAATATGACATGATATATAAATATGCTATAGAGTAAGATACATGAAACGCTGGAAAATATATAAAGTAAAAGAGATGACTGTAAAAAAATATCTACTATAAGTAAAGGACTAACAGTGGCTAGTGATGCAGAGTACAAGATAGACATGTGAACGGCTTGAATTTGCACATGAGTAATCTAAGAGTTTGCACATGAGTATACTACTTTGGAATTGTTCACATGACCATTCATACTCTTCCGTACCCCAATCAATACACAAGGATCCAGACAGGTTATGTTATTGCACATGATATCACATGAAGGCCCATAAATGGGTGCACATGAATGTATACATAGGGGCTCTGTGAACATGAGAGTACATGAATCACAAGAGTGCACATGAATGGTGAAAGCACCGGAGTAATGATGAAAGTGAAACGCATATGACATACTGTAACCTGATGCTCCCGGGGGAATAACATCTCATGAAAGGATCCATATAGTACTAATTCGTGTTAACAACATGACAGCATCAAGTAAAGTAATCTAGAGCATAAATGTAAATCCTATCAAGTATGAAACGGTCAGAGAATGTACTCGCCTGGTATCCTGAGTATCCGATGAATATATATGTCCAGACAGAGTAGATGAGTCCTAAACAGAGCAACACAGGTCACAACGTGTCCAGAATGGTAATACTGAAGATTACAATGCATTCTATATGATTTCTAGGTCATCTAGGCCAAAGTCAACTCTTGGTCAACTACACTAGTCAAACTAGGTCAATCCTAGTCCAATCAAGTCTCACTAAGTCTAACCAAGCCTAGGCTAGCACTCACACACAATTTTAAAGCTAACACAAGCTATCAAACACACATTTTATATATATATATATATATATATATATATTTCATATATATATATATATATATATATATATATATATATATATATATATATATATATATATATATATATATATATATATATATATATATGAAAAATATATATATATATATAAATATATATCAAACACACATTTCATATATAAATATATATATATATATATATATATATATATATATATATATATATATATATATATATATATATATTTTAAAAAAAAAAAAAAAAAAAAAATATATATATATATATATATATTTATATATATATATATATATATATATATATATATATATATATATATATATATATATATATATATATATATATATATATATTATATATATATATAATATATATATATATAAAATATATATATATATATATATATATATATATATATATATATATATATATATATATATATATATATATATATATATATATATATATTTTGTATATATATATATATATATATATATATATATATATATATATATATATATATATATATATATATATATATATATATATATATATATATATATACACTCAATGTATATAAGGCATATACACTCAATGTATATAAGGCATACATATTATAGGCATTCATATAAAGGCATATATATATATATACATAGGCAAGTGTCAAATGAAATATTGTGTGTGTACAAGGGTCAAATGTGTGTGTCAAAATATATATATATATATATATATATATATATATATATATATATATATATATATATATATATATATATATATATATATATATATATATATATATATATATATATATATATATGTACATTGCTATTTACATACATACATATATACATGCATATTACATATGAGGAAGGATAGGCATCCCCACAATTTTTGCATCCCCATGCATCCCCATGTTAACATCCGTTAGATGTACTTTAAGTCATCTAATCTTAACCATTGGTAAATCAACGGTTAAGATTAAATGACTTAAAGCACCATCCAACGGTACAAATAGGAAGGATGCATGGGGATGCAAAAAGTGTGGAGATCTTGATCCTTCCTCTTTACATATATAGAGATACATACATAGATAGATATATAGAGGGATAGGGGTGTGTATGTGTGTGTGACAGGTCACTGTGTGTGGTTTGTGTTTCAGATATTTGTGTGTATGTGAACTGAGTGCTGGTGAGGGTGTCAGTTCAATATGTGCGTGTGTGTAATATGGAGTGACATGATACATATGAATAGGTGAAACCCCATGCCATCCTTATTCAGTTAAGCCTTAGACATTCAAAAACATCCCAAATAGCAAAATGAAACCTACACACAACCTAAATGTGAATCATCATTAATCAGTCCTGCACCAACTAATTTTATCATTGAAATCAACTTTCGAGTCTAAGAACTCAACTTTCAGTTATTACCAAAAATCCAGTTCAGTCTATACAATTTCGAGTGTCATAGCACACTCGAAAACATCATAAATCCAAGCAATCTTCCCCATATGAAACCCCAACATACAAACACACATTCCGGCCATATAACACATAATTTAACATATGAATTTGCATTTGAAATCGAATTTAAACCATATTCTAAAATCAGGAAAAATGCATTAATATTTTTGTATCAGAGTTTTGGGGGAAAACACAAATCCATATTGAAAACACAATATAGTCCAAATTATTAGGTTGGTAATGTGTCGTGTAGGTGCACACATGCTACACAGGTCGTATCGTGTCCTGAAAAGTAGAAAACGACGTGTCCTGACTCGAGAACACACACAGACACACGCACGGCTGTGCAGTGTCGTGCTGCGAGTCACAGGTGTCGTGGACACGACACATGACACCTCACGCCATGTGGTCATACACACGTGTAGGGCTACACAGTCGACACACTATGAGGTGTCTACGTCGTGTCCAGTACGGATACGAGGCCCGTATCAGGTCGGGTTTCTCGTGTACACGCGTGTCAGTCAAACCAGTGCACACTGTATTTCGTGTCCGACACAAAACTACTTGACACGAGGCTTGGGGGCTGACGTGTTAGTCATTGCCCCCACCTCACTACCAAGTGGCAGCCGCCCACGTGGACTGTACGAGGAGAATAACTCCTCGAGCAGCAGGGCACTGCCCGAGCCTGCTGCGAGTATGTTGGTGTCCTGTTTTGACACGGACACGGCTCAGAAATTGACTCAGTCATAGGGGAAAATAATATACACATGAAGATCAACAAATCCATTCAAATACTTTTCAAAAATATTAAGGAAAAACTCACTATGGCATTTCATCAAACACCTACACACAACTTATAATACGTGTCCGATACGGACACCAAATCGACACAAAATCATACGTGATCAACTCCACAGCTATGGGACTCCTAGATCTATGAAACCATGGAAGGAAATAAAGAAATAGAGATAATTTGGGGGGTTTACCTATTGAGTATCAAACTCAATAAAAAAGCTCAATATAGAAGAATTCCTCTAGCAACTCAAAAGCCCCAAATTGCACAGTAGCTATGATTTCTCACAATAAACAGTAAATAGGTAATGATTAAATTCTAATGCAAAAGACTAGAGTCAAAAAGAAAGAGAAATGAAGAAATTAAGAAATATTGCAAAGGGGGACAAACCTTGTTCTTGCCAAAAGTGAAAGTGGTGTAAAAAAAGGCAAGAATGCAATAGGAGAGATTAAATAGGAAGGGGGAATCCCTAGGAGGCCTACCACATATAGGAAAACTAGGGTTAGGGTTGATGTCTAGTAGGCTATGGGCCAAGTGCAGTGTCAAATTGGTTCAATCCCTTAGCTATTAGTTCAAGCACCTATAACACCTAATCTCTTCATGCAACTAAGTCCAACAAGTCAACTTGGGTCGACTTAAGTTAGACTAGGGTCCCACCATGCTAACCAAGTCACCATAGTCAAAGTCAACATCTAGGCTAGTCTCCAAAGTCTCAACTAGCAAATGTCAAAAATAACAACCATCACTCAAATAAATCAAATTAAATTCAAAATTTTCAAAATGACCAAAATACTCTCAAGCTAAAATGTGGTAGTAACACCGGCATCACCATTGACTCCGAACCGCCTGCCCTCACCGGTTCCTCCAGTGGCCGACCAGCAACAGCAGCGGCGCGCCGCAGCAGCAACAGTAGCAGTAGCACGAGAGGAGATCTCCGTCCTCACCATCCTAACTGGTCGGCATCCGCAGCCCTGCGTCGACCGCGCTCCCGGGCCAAAGTCGGCGTCCGTTCCCCCGTGCCTCCTTGCCCCGCCAGCGTCCGCCTCTAGAAATCCTAATTCTTTGGGGTTGGGCTAGCCCCAAGTAAAATTTGGGCTGTCGCCAGTAAAATTTCCACTATATCGGGCTGTCCTCTAGTAAGGGTTAGCCCCTAGCAAATGTTAGGGTGCCCTTAGAATTAGCCTAGGCAAAACTTAAGGATAACCTATCCAGCTTTTCCAATTGCCTATTTCTGCGATTGCACTTGTACAGAGAGTTCAATAACAAAAGTGAGTAGGAATGAATGTGCTTCCTATAAGAGTAGCCCAATGCGCATTCGGCAGTTCCTACCAAGGACCGTAAGTAGTGAAATCATGAACTTGTGGTTTGATTTGTGTTTGTAACATCAGAGCTTGATGGAGTGTCTCGGATGGCAGGGGAAGAGATGAGCAGGTTCAACGGCTTATTTTACAAGTCTATTGGCAGCTTGAAAGCAGTTATGACATAAATCGACCTGGTGCAAATAGACTGTTAGTCCGAGGAAGTAAAGATGGATCACACTAGTCAGGAACAAATATTTATGCGAAGTTGTCAAATTTTGCTCTATGTTTAATCCTGATGTTGTTGTCGAGGTTGAAGAGATTCACACAATACTATGCTTTCCAGGGGAGGCCCTGGCCCAGGACAGGCCAGGCGACGACCCAGTGAGGCCAGGCGACGGCCCAGGGCCTCCTGACGAAAGGGGGCACCAACATGGAACTGTCTATAATAGAACTAGTATGTATCATGTGCTTTTTTTTTAAACAAAAAATATTGTGGTGTAGTGGTTATAGTGCTAGACTTGTATTTAAGAGGTCCTTGGTTCAAATCTTGACTACAACAAATTTTTGTTTTATTTATACTTTTTTTTACATTATGTATGGGGCCCATTTAGAAAAATTTACCTCAGGCCCCCAATTGCTCAGGGCCGGCCCTGATGCTTTCTTAATAAACTGGACTCCAACGATACTCCTTAAAGAATCATATTACAAAGAGACAAATATTAAACTCGTTCTTCATTGCAAACGTAGTTACAATTTAGATATAACATTTACATAAGGGAGAAAGAAGGAGAAGACGATTGGAAAAAAAAATCTTGTCAGTATGATGAAGACTATCGTTGCTCAAATCAAGATTCGTCCTCTATTGATGATTTGTTCTTAGGAACCAGCAGGTTAACGAAATGAACTTCTGAAACGCTCATAGTCACCTCTATGTACAACTTGAATGGACTCACTGGATGTCCTTTTTTCATTTTATTTCTCTCCATAAGGAGACAAGAAGAGTATTTATAGAGAGGGGTGAAAAATCCAACTCTAATTCTGGATGATATGGGATTAACATACCAACTCCCAAAGATTGAGATTGATTATACAAGTCCCGTAATCTATGCATATGCACATGATCCGCGTAGCCCACAGATGCACATAGCAGCACAACGATAATGCAGCACATGCACACATCCAATCATACGCGTAGCAGTGCATGCGTACATCCACTCATACGTGCATATCTGTGCATGCAACTAGCGTATAAAATGAGCACACAAGTGCAACGTTTGTACACAAGCGCCAACTCGTGTCTGATGAGTACATACGAAGTACAAAGTGCGGTATTAAAGCGTCAATTTTTGCCCTTCGTCAGAGTTGCTAGCTTCTATGAGAATTTTCCAAAGAGATTGACAAAAACTTAATCTTTCCTTGAGGTATTTAACTAAAGTCTCTCTAGAAAAACAACCAACATGGCACCCACATGGCCCACCACTCTCCACATGTGCATACATCAATAACAAGTATAACTATATATCAAGATACTCATTTGGAGTATTTTTTTCATGTGGGACTATCTTTCTAGTGGTTCCAAGAAAACTATAACAATCTCCCATATATCTCAATACATTGGCTGAGTGTTCCCCACAGTGACTACACATCATGCATTAGGATAAATGTCGCTTATGACTTGAATATTTTCGTAAGAGAAACAATAATATAGTACTTGAATGAACCGAGCCTTGTATTCAGTACCATAGCTACTATTTTTCTCACTCACACAATGACATCAGTTGTGCCTCCGGTTGCACATTAAATGCCATGTGCTGACATCGTCTCGTTGTATATATCTTGGGTATCTACAAGTTTACCCTTAAGATACGGCATCCATCTCATTCCATACACTTTGGTGAGTTCTTTTAGAGAGTTCAAAATACCCAGCATAAAGCCTTGTGCTTTTTGGCGGTGCTACGTCGCTATGACATGACACAAAGTCGAGGCTCCACCTCCTATGGTGTTATACCACTGTAGTATGATGTCCCATGTTTCTTTGTAGTGCTTTACTACCTATCATGAAGTCTTGCGCTGTCTGCTACATCATTGTGACATGATCCCAAGCCGATGTCTCAGTCTCATGTGGTGTCATTCCACTGTAACATGAGGTTACTGGCCTCGTGCTACCTAGCACTCTCCATTCTTCAGCATTATGCTACATGTTTATGTGCAGTGCTATGCCGCTATGATATGGTCCGAAGTCGAGGCTTTATCTCATGGTGGTGTCACCACACTATATCATGGAGTACTAGCTCATTCTTTTTGTGTATGAGCATGTTGTGAGGGAGATGCATCAATTTGAATCCTTCAATAAACTAATAGAATAATCATTCAGTCTACAGCTAAAAGAGAGGTATACACGGCTAAAAGCTGAAGTTATCTTAAATTAATTGGTAAAACTAAGACACAGAAGTCAGGATGGCCGAGTGGTCTAAGGCGCCAGACTCAAGTTCTGGTCTTCGAGAGAGGGCGTGGGTTCAAATCCCACTTCTGACATTTTTTAATAAAATGTACTTTCTGCTTCCCGCTATCATTTCTAGGGTTTTCCAAGGGCGGGTTTCATGGCGACACCCGGCGATCTCCACCTTCATGTCGGGAACTTTGTCGGGAGGATCGACGCCTGCGCGCTCCTTTCCCCACTTCGACTCGGACACGAAGCTCCTCCACGGAGTCTTCCGAGACGACACCAATGGTGGGATCGGTTTCTTTCCTCAAGCCTTCCATGGATGTCTTTCCGGCTCAGGTGATAATCATTCTCTTCGTGATTCCTATGTCTGACGTTTTCCCTATTTTGGTATCAGTGCTATATTGCATGGACACGGATATAATTGACACCGCGACACAGACTCGTTTTGGAGTGTCTGTGATTTCTAGCTTCAATAAAGATGTATTCTTTTAGGAATACTAAATTGGGAGCATTAGAATAGGAGTGAGTATATGTAATACTAGGAGACTTGAAATATCCGCAAAACCTAGGTATTGCACTTCTAAATTAAACAATGCAGTCAATAGTATATTTGTCATCAGAAATGACTTAAAAATCTGCAAATATTTTATTCTTCTGATGCGCTAAGACAGCGCGAAACTGGTATTAGTACAAAACAGAGACAAATTGATGAAGGAATTCCGCCCCAAACTTTGGGCTAAAGGCTTTGTTGCTTCTATCATGTCACTAACATTTGGTTTTATACATCATGTTTTTGGTATCTCTTTTTTAGAGTAAGGGCCGGTTAATTTTCTATCTGGCCTTGGTACTTATAAGCTGTCACTTCGAAATTTAGGAGCAACACTACTTTTAAGGAAGCAACAATTTTTTTTAGTATTAATATTGTAAGTGCAGAGGAGTTTGAATTACAAGAAGGCGTGTTTACAGTTTTAGTAATTTCGAGAGGTTCTAAGAACACGCGGAGTCTCCCTGTCCGACTCGCACAATGTCGTGGAGGAGAGTAACTTGAGGAGGATTGGCATCAATGCTTACATGAGGCTCGGTACGAGCGAGCATTAGACCGGTGCTGTCCCAGCACAGCTTACGTTCTTGGTTTCTGGCCAGCTTCCTTTCTTTACATATATGGACGAGAAGAGGTGGCCACCCCCACCTCCCATAGGCGGCTTGGGAACAAATATGCTAGTAACCTGTCTTCAATCGCCGGCTCCTCTAAAGTCCCAGTTTGTCCCCTCAAAACATGAGCGAGGAAGGGTTTGTTTGCTATACAACAAGTCTTGCAGGGTGAGCAACATCAGAAAGGGCTACCTCCCAAAGAACTCCCCCTCTATATAGATAGTCTTCCTCTCATACAAACGAAGGGGATACATGCGTCCTCACCAAGGGAGCTAAGAAGTTTCAGGCGCCACGCCGATCATTGCACCTTTGTAGTGTCTACGGTGGGAGGTCCGGAGGGCGTGCTGGAGCTCTTCTGGTATCTGTTGTTCACCGAAAGTGTCTACGGGGACAAGCACAAGAATTCCCTCCAAGCTCATGCAAAAGACTTCGCTCGGGCCTCCATCTCCAATTGTCCACGGTGGGAGGTTTGGAGGGCATGCTGGAGTTCTCCTGCTATCTGTTGTTCACCGAAAGTGTCTAGGGGGACAAGCACTAGAATGCCCTCCAAGCTTGGGCCTCCATCTTCCAACCTTTCCTGCACGCTTCTCCTTTCTCCATGGGTCTAATGTATTTCATTTTGACTTATTTGGATGCTAAGTACTTTGTCTTCGATCATACAGGCGACCATTGCATCCTACAGTCTTCTTGACCTTAGTGAGGAAATTGAGCACATGGCTTCCCGTATTTCGGAGCGGGTGACAGTTAGAACGACCTTCGCATGAGCGAAGAGGCTACGGGAGGAGGTTCGGTCCCTCCCTGTCGAAGTCAAGAAGCTGAACTCCAAGTCCAGAAGGCAGAAAGGGTCTAAAAGGCTAACTCGACGGTACACCGACGAAACACGTTTTCGTTCCATAATCGTTCTGACCCGAAGTGTCTATTTTTTGTATATCGCCGGTATACCGTCGGCGGTATACCACCAGTATACCGATGTTGGAACTGAAGGTAAATTTTGGATGTTTTATTAACACCGTTGGATCGTGATCAACGATCCAGATCTTTTCGGAAGTTGGGTGCTTTAAATAGGTGTTTCTTAGCCCTAAACTCAAGAAAACAATTTAAGGAGAGAATTTATCAAATATGTGCAATTTTCTAAGGAAAGGAAGAGGTGAATTAGAGTTTTGGGGGTTGATTTGAAGAGAGATCGCTTCGAGGAGTTCTTCATTGGTTCTTCCTCGTCTTATCGTCTTCGGTAATCTTTTTATACTCGTTGAAATTTGTCTCCATCTATTTGAAGTATTACGGTGATCCGTGTGGATTGATGGAGAAGTTTGTAAATGGAGTCGGTGTATTTTCTTTATTCCATTAGTGGAGGCTTTTTTGGGTTGGACTCGATCGTCATGTGGTTTTTTTTCATCACGATTTCCACGTAAAAACTGTTATGTTTGCATTGTGCTCGTGTGTGGATTTGGCGTAATTGGTTATTGGTTTGTGCGGTTTTCTTCGGTCCTCACCAAGTTCTCTCAATTTGGAAAACGGTTTTCTGCGTTCGTTCCCAACAGGTCAAATCCTTTCCCTTGCATCAGTACAGTATTTTCATTATCCTTAGTCTATTTATATTTTTAAGTTTTGGAGTTCTGATTCGATCCTTGTTATCTATATGTCATCATCAGTGAGTTAATTTAGTCCTATATTTTCTTCCCTATTTTGGGAATAAAGGCTTTATTGTTGTTGTTGTAGTTTTCTTCCCTATTTATAATTTTATGCATCAATTCATCACTCGGTGAATCTATCACAAGATTCACAACCCTTGGATGAACCAACATATCCAATTATTTCACCACACCTATTCAACCATTGGTGAGGCCATTCATCCAACATTTCGATGTATACTAGATACTAGGAAGCACAGGGATTCCAAAATAACTGAGCTGACAAGTCGTGTCGGGCACGTATAGGGCTGACTATTTTGCCCTGGTGCCCTCTACCCGAGCCGGGTACCCTGCACCCTCAGGTACCCACGGGTACCCTCTACCCTAGGAGGGCAAGCCCTACCCTTACCCTCTTGGAATTAGGGTAGGGTAAGGGTTTTATCTTGTTACCCTAGTGCACTTACCCGGGTACCCGCCCTACCCTACCCTGAATCACTACCCTACCCACTACCCTTAACCCTCTCAAACCCTCGACCCTACCCCTCTCCCAAACCTGATTACCCACACTCCCACTGCCATAGTATTACTACTACATGTAGTTTTTTGTAATTAGTTAGTACTTAGGATTATGAGAACTACATGGTGCTTGATCCTAAGGAGTCAGGTCTAGCCCCCTCCTTGGGTATGTAGGCAGCTCAGGTTCCACTATATAACTGGGTTCAGCACCTTTAGTAAAAAAATATTCCTCCTGTTATTTCTTATTAAGTTGTTATGATTTTTGAATGTTGTAAAAATCTTAATTATCAAGGTGTTTACTAGCAAAAAAAATAATTTTCAAAGTAAAAAAAACTGAAATGGCAAGGGTGATACCCTTACCCTCCCTACCCTGACCCTCAGCTACCCTGTGAGGGTAAAGGGCAAGGACGGGTAATGGGTATTGATTTTTTGGAAGAGGGCTACCCTACCCTACCCTCATGACTCCCCTAGGGTATCAAAAACATGTTAATACCCTACCCTGCCCTGCCCTCTTCCTGCCCTTACCCTACCCTACCCTACCCATCGCCACCCCTAGGCACGTATCAGACACACGGTAGACACTCCAAAATCACGTGTCCGTATCTTCGTGTCCTTACTGTGTCGTGTTGTATTTGTGTGCGTGCAACATTGACTAGACACTATTGTAGTATGTACTATACGTCATTTTTCTACGAGAAATTATGGATAACGTTTGTTGATAAAAAATATAAAAAAGTTCGCAGATATCTAGATTTGAACTCATAACCAAATACATTTGCTTATTGTGATCTAACCACTAAGAAATAAAATGCTTGATGCATGAATTAGCAAATCAATAAAATATAAATATTTTGACATGTAATATACTTTTTTGGGGGAACAACAAAATTCCAAAATAGTCTGTTTTTCAATAGGCTGTTTGTCATGTGAGGTAAGTTTGGTGAGTTGATTCACTGGGTTAGGCTACCTATAATTCGAGTAGGAAAGGTCACTAGGAATCAAACATAAGGCCTTATCCTGAGGATCCCTTAGGCTGGTTTACATAAGTGATCATGTCTGATTGACCAGATAAGAAACTGGATAATGTTAGTGCAAATGAATTCAAATCATCATCATCATCAAGTCTTCTTCCATCAGAATGGAATTAGTTATGGAGCATAAGAAATCTCCATACAAGATTTGACGAAGTTTTATGACCGGCTGTCGACCTGATTTCAATCTTGTATGTTGGTGCAAAATTTCTAGCCAAGGTAGCTATGAGCATAAGAGGGTCATGCCATGGGTGGGATTTCCTTGAAGTGTGGAACCTAGTTTGTGTTGGATTGTATCTCGTTTCCGGTTGAGCGTTCAAATGGGATTGACAATGAAGTTGGTAATTTAGTCCCACATCGGTTAGGAGGTGGGATCATGTGGTGTAGATAATTGGGATTGGTTCAGGTCTTACATGATAATTCTCTTTTAAGGCATGTGAACCTAATTCAATATCGCACCTTACTGGCCAACTCCTGTTTGGGTCACACCGTGTTCCCAACAAGTGGTATCAGAGCTCATAGTTACGGGGCTAGTTTGGGCGGCTCTAATTGGTTCGAGACAAGTGGTGCTGAACGTTCATGTGTATAATCGGATTATACGAGCTCTTCTTAAGGTGGAGTAGAAGCATCAATTACACAAATTGGCTTCAAAGGTGGGTTTGACGAGCCCAAGGTGGGACAAGACGTTGTGGTTGACACAAGTGTGGTGTGGATGAACGTGTCAGGTTTAATTCTGTGGTCGAACGGATTGAGATGAAAATATGTTGGATCTCCTAGGTGCTCGGCTGGCGGGAACGAGCAAAGGTAGCCAGAGTGTGCTAAGGTTGTTCGGTTAGCGGGAACGAGCAAGGGTGCTCGGCTAGCGGGAACGAACAAAAGTTAGCCGGGTATGCTAGGTTGCTCGGTCAGCAGAAACGAGCTAAAGTAAAGATTGTTGGATTGTATCTCGTTTTCGGTTGAGCGCTCAAATGGGGGTGACAATGAAGTTGGTAATTTAGTCCCACATCAGTTAGGAGGTGGGATCATGTGGTGTAGATAATTGGAATTTGTTCAGGCACTCGTTTAAGACATATGGGCCCAATTCAATATTGCACCTCATGGGCCAACTCCGGTTCGGGTTACACCGCGTTCCCAACAGTTTGCCAGTAATTTTATCATTTGGACACTTCCATGATTCAGAAGGATACATATTTCTCTGATAAACATTAAAAAGTAGATCTGAAGATGGGAAAGAAGAACGTAAAACCATGGCAAAAACATGTTGGAAGATTTAGTCAAGCATGCACACTGTACAATATTTGGAGATGCGTTAGACAGATCCATTATTTCCATGAGACAACCAGGAACTCATTGCACTTGGAACCCGAGAAGTCAACTTATCTGAATTGGTGAATAATTTGTGTCGAAGTTTGTCTGGTTCCAAATGTTTCCTGCTTATTAAATGGAATGGTGATTGCTGCAGATTCTAGTAGATCTAATGATCTAAAAATGTGTAGGAACTCCAGATGTGATCAGTTCCTTTTGTGAGGGATTAAACTCGAAGTAGAGTCCCCTTACATCATTGGAGTTATTGGTTATCCATATTAATAGCAGAGTAATTACTGATGTCCTCATTGCTAATTTGGCAGTATTTACCTTCATAAAACACTTGTAGTTGATAATGTTGATGTCAAATGAATATGCTCGAACCCTCGAGTTTTCATGAAATCAAAGGGGTTAGTGGCATCATACCATCAGATGCTATAATAATTCAATGTGATACCGTATCCAACACGTCCTTCTGACTCAACAAGTGCGCCTTGCGTTGAGCTTGATCTTCTACCTGCTGGCGGAGAGATGCAACCCCTTCACCTAGTTGGTAAACATGAGCCTCCAATGAGGCCTCCTCCTACAGCTTTCGAATTTTCTTCCGAATGACATCTAGGTGCCTCGCTGTGACAGATTGGGAAGAGAGCTTGGTTTCTTCGACAGATAGGAGCTCCAACTCCTTCTTGATGGCCTCCTCCACGTTCTTCTCAAAATCCTCCAAGTCGGTCGAGTAAGCCGAACGGGCCACAACAATCTCAGTCGACAAGATCGACACCTCTTCCGCGATCAGGGTGGAGAAATCATTCGACTACAACCTCTAAAATTCTATAAGTTGATGTTCCAGTACCCCAATGGATGCTTCAAGGGCACTTGCCTTGACCTCCTGGCCTGATCGAGCTCGTAGCGACATGAGCTGAGCTAAAGTCGCAGTCTTGACTATCACGAATGTCGGCCCCGTTACAAAGCACCTTTTATACCACGATTCAGAATGGTGTAGAACGTCTCAAGGATGAGTCTGGTATGCTCATCATCCTTAGTAGCCGAAAGTGGTATCATTAGTAGCGCCATACTCGGAGCACTCACCGAAACTAGAGCTTGCACGAACACTGAGGTAGCCGCCTTAGCAAAATCCAAAGGCTGGGTTACGGGCACCGGGCCTGATGATATAGTCCCAAAAGGGTGCCCGCTCGACGCTTTGGGTCCATTGGAGGGATAAATGCCCCAGGGCTAGCTCCCACCAAGGTTGAGCCAACATAAAGTTTTGCCGGAGCGAAGGGCATCCCCGTCCTGGGTTTGTCGCTCACCATAACCTTTCTCTTGGAAAGGGGACCCGTCGATATCTCAGGAAGGTGTCGACTGCTCCACTGAGGTAGGAACCTTGCCCAGGCCGATAGTTTTAAAAATATTCCTCAAATAACCAGTCGACGGCACAGTCACTCGCCTGGCACGGAGACATCTTCTAATTCGGTCAGCTCAATTGTTGAATCCACAACAGATGTTGGGACAGTGCTATCCTTCTCTTCTCCACCGAACGAAGGTGGAAGCTCAGAGATAGCTCCTTTCTCCACCACTATGATAGCCTAAGAGGCAGGTTCACTGCTGGTCGGCTCTTCACTGACCTGGGCACTTGGGTCTACAGCAGTTTTATCACCCTCAATTGGCTCAGTCTTAGTTATCTCTTCCGACACCTTTTCCCCATCAAAAGAATCGGGGACCGGATCCTCTACTAGGGCAAGGGTAGTGGGGATAACTACTTCACCCTCAACCACAGGTCCTTTTAAGGGTTGCGATGGTTCTGTCTGTAAACCTGCAAGATCGAAGACAATAAAAAGTTAGCACCATGAAAGGTTACCTGGTGGTAAAAACAAAAATGACTCACCAGAAGGACCAGCATGAAGTAGCTTCTTATGATAGACATCCATCAGATCCGAGAAATGCCCGGTCGAATAATCAAATATGGACTCATCATCTATAATGGCCTCCACATCCACTAGGGGATTCTCCTCATTAATAATGGACAAATTTGCTGGTGGCAAATCCTTTCCGTAGCTGGATGAGGATATAGGGCTATGCGCCCTCTGTTTGCGTCTAGACTTTCCTTTGACCGCCTGCAAATGAGGAAAAGCGGAGTTAACAAAGAAAGACACTACCAAAACACAATACTAACTAAATCTCAAGGTTCACTTACCGGAGAAGTGACAACAGTGGAAGAAGCCTCCTTCTTCGAAGATAGTCGCTGTTTAGTGGCCGCCACCTTTCTGTGCCTCTTTGTCGGGGGCGATGGGCTCATCTCGACCGACGTCGGCCATTTCTGGTAGGAATCGTCCGGCTTGTCCAAATATGCATCAGACTCTAGCTCCATGACCAGCTATGCACCCCATGGTACAACGAGACGGGTTATAGTAATGGCATCCCTCGAAGGTTCAAATCGAGTCTACATCAGAAGACTCTGCTCTCGGTCTTACTTGGGAGGATAGAAGTTCGCTGAATAATAAAACTTAGCGGCAGATTATAAGATGTGCATCTCTGATCGTCACGGAGGAGCCACAAAGTGCACCCTGGTACAACCTGCATTAAAGTATCGCCAAGCCCGTGTACCATCAAGAAGTCCTCCTTTGAATTTGAGGGAGGTACTGGCATTTGTCAACAACAACTGACTGTAACTGAACTGGCTGGCAAATCGTCTCTGTAGGTACGGTTCCAGGAATACCTCGTTATGATTTCGATATACCAAATGAGATGGCCGTATCGATTGCAACCAACGGAAGGCCTCCTCAGAAAGATTGGAAAAGTGAGTTCTGCCATCCACCAACTCGCTCCCCTCATTGAAGTCTGCATAGGAGGGGATCTTAAAAATCTCGTACCCATCTAAGTACAATAACGCCTTCCGGCACACATGGACCTCTTGGACTGACCAGACCTGTTTCTGGCAATGACGAAGGAAAGCGTCCATTGGGCGGACAGACACCTCCGAACAAGGATCCATCAGGGAAGGGTAGTTCAGTATGAGCCATCCCATCAGATAATAGAAGGATAATTCCGACCGACGGAATTCACCCTTACCATTATATGTACCATCTTTTCCACAAAATATCGTAAATCTCTCTAGAGATTGCACACCATGGCGGAAATAAGGGCTAGCCTATGGCCAAATACAAGCCAGATGGCTGGGAGTATCAAATTTCAGCTCACCCGCTCAAGTGACCTCGAGCCACCCGGGAACACACAATCGTGTAGCCATATCATCAGATATGCGGCTAGCAACGCCTTAGATGACAACTGGTACGCGTCCTCATAGAAGAAGCTGTAGACAGATGAGGTAGGACGCTGAAGCTCATCAAGCTCGGGATGTTTCTCCCTCTTCTTTGACATCCGCTCTTCAATGACATCTTGTGCAGAGGCAGAATGGATCCCAAAGGCGTATTGGCTTGGTTTTGTCAGCCCTTGCATAAAGATGTGCCTCCTCCAGGAGTGGACGTGGGAAGTGGATCTTTGGCTATCGAAACATTGGCACATTATATAATAGCATAGCAGTTCTCTATAAATTGTCGCCATATCAGCATCCTTCTTCTCCAAAGTTAGGAGCTCCTTATTTGTATGAGTGTAGTCTTCATAGGGCTCGGATCCCCAGGGCAGCTTTGAGATAGCATGCATCTCGTGAAGTTCCAAGCCCGTTCTCCACAAAGCACGAAGAAGGTTCCAGTGTGTGGGTTGTACATTTCAACCAGCACTAAAAACATAGGCTGGTTTACCTAGATCCTGTACTGGGTGGCCTTGATGGCATAATAAAGTTCGAGCCTCTTCAGCAAAACTTCGTACTCGGTAAGGACCAACGAAGTCATGTCATACCACTCACGGTTGTTGTGGACCAATACATGAGACGGAAGATACCTGGCGGATATAGGCAGTTTGCCTCCAACATCTGGGTGTCGAAAGTTGCAGCTCTAAAGGCCAAAGACTCTAGGTCTACCTCGTTGGCCGTCTTCCTCGGGTGTAACACCTGCAGAAAAAAGAAGGTCCTCCCCGTACCGCTTTAAATGTATCCTTTTGGCGCGTGTGGGTCTTCAATTTGAAACATCTAGACACTGCCCTGGCCTGGCTAGGGGTTAGCTTCCAGTCCATCACTCTCTACGAAGAGAGGAAAGCAAACGTAGAAAGTGGTAGTCGACTATCCATCGCAGGGAGACGCATCTTACGGCCATGAGCCTTGAAGAAATAATCCTTTTTCAGCTGTATGACCCCAGCCTCTTCGCATACTACCTTATCTCCGAATAAGAATTATGGTTTTAGGTAGTAGCTGCTTCCCCCATCTCCCCGAAAGAGCTTGCCAGATACTAACATTTTTATGAGGAAGGCACAATCTTAGGTCACGATCATATCCATCCGCTGACGGGGCTGCCCTGTAGATTTGGTCGTCTTCCTTGGGGTCACGATGTCATTTTCAAAGCTTGAGCCCACCCTGTCGAATAAGAATTCGTCTGTTGGTGATGTCAGCGTTACTGTGTAAAAGAAACATAAGTATCAACAAAACTTCTAGACATCACTAACACAGACAAAAGTCCTAAGACCTAAAAAGGAGACATGACTTTTTATGCGTGCAACATTCTTATGCGCATGAAATTCAAAGCTTTAGTGCATTATTTTGATAGTTTGAGCTCCATTTTCATGCATGACACAAGTAGGAACACTCACATTGGATAAGGGTACCCATGGGGAGATGAACAAGGCTCTAAACCTCATTTTGGTATATTTTATTTGGGGTTTTTGTGTCATTCTTGGAGAAATCCGAGGAGAGCCCACCAAGTGTTTGCCAAAATGACAAAGTGGTCATTTTAGTCTTGTTTTTCAGTTTTAGGCATTTGGATAGCTTGGTTTTTCATTTAATAGGCATCCTAACTGATTTTCTAGTGTATCTCACTAATATGTATATATAACACACACACACACACACACACACACACACACACACACACACACACATATATATGTGTGTGTGTGTGTGTGTGTGTGTGTTATATGTGAAGAGGATGTATATGCATGGTTGTGGGTGCATTTGGGGTACTGTTTTGAGTAATCTGTGATGGGTGTCTTGTTCAGTTGGTGAATATGTAACTTGGGGCAGTAAGGGTTGTGTGCGTACTGCCAAAGAAGATTTGGGACTGCACTGTGACAGTAGTACGGCTCGGGTTGGCCTTGGGCATGGCAGCAGAGCAGTGGCAGCAGTGCCGTGCATTTGTGGCAACATGCTTAGCATGCCCATGGTTTGGTTGGTCAGGGAATAGGCCAATTGGCCTATTCTCCTGACTGTGGCAAGTATCGGGGATTAGTGTCAGTCATATATAAGTGGTATCAGTCAGTGAGGACTGACTGAATTAGCACTCAGTTGGGTACATAGGATTGGCCACTTTGCCCTTAGGCTTTTGGCCATAGGCTTATATCACTTTGGCCATAAGCCTTGAGTCGATACCAAGTGTTTGGTCCCTGTTTAAGTAGGGAGTGGGCAAATTGGTTTAGCAGGCTGAGTATGCCATTTTGGGTCAGGCCACTTGGCCAAAGCCTATGCTCGAGAGAGTGAGTGCATTGAGGCCACTGGCCAAAGCTTGTGTTCGATAAAGAGGGGAGACCACTCTCTTGACAAGGAGGAGGGTCAGTGAGAAGTTCAGTGTTTCACTATATCAGTGAGTGCAGTAAGTGTATGGTGATTTGAGAGGTTAGTATTAGTCTTTAGTGTTCAGTATCATAAGTGAGTAAGAGAGATGTATGTGAGTGAAGTATCAGTTAGTGTCATAGGTTTTTGTATCTGGGTGTATGTGTCAGTTTGGATTTGGAAATGTATCAGTACTTGGTTTGTGTGTGCGTGTCTAAGAATGAGAGTGTTAGTAGAGGATATATGGGAATAATTGGTATCAGTCAGTGTCAGCTAATGTCCTAGGTATTAGTGTCTTGTGTTAGAGTATCAGTAAGGTTAGGCTCAGAGGTTAAAAATAATGCTTTGGTATCAGTTAATGATTATAGGTTAGGTGGCTAGGTAGGTAACAAAGTGTACCTAATGTTAGAGGGCAGGATTGCTTAGGCATGGCACTTTATAGCATGCCTTAGCACTTGGCTATGCATTGCAGCCTTGCATTGCTGCATTTGCTAAGCAGCAGTAGCAGAAAAAATCATCCTTGCAGGTAGCAGGAAACTGCTCTGCACTGTGGCTGCAATGCCATGCAGCAGGACACTTGCCTTGCTTGCCTTGGCCTTGCCTTGCTTGCATTGTAGCAGCATGCAACATGGCATTGGCAATATACTTACCTGTATTACAGCAGCAACAGCATGGCCTGCAGCAGGGCAATGTACTGGTAATCTTTGCAGCAGCAGTAGCTGCATTTGGTAGCAGTGGTTTGCCTTGGCAGCAGGGGATCCTGCCCTTACTAGGCTGTGTTGGCCAATTGCCATCGAGCCACTGTTATCCTCTAAGTGTAGAGCTTGCTGCACTTGGCAGCAAGCTACATGGCTCTTGGGCAGTGCCCAAGCCATGTGGGGGTGTTGGCTTAGGGATTTACCTATCCTAAGTGGAGGTAATGATATTACCTAACCTAAGGTAGTGGTTTACCTAATCTAAGGCAATGTTATTACCTAACTAGTATGGTAATAGGAAATTACCTAATCCAACTAAGTTAAGGTGATTCCAAATTTAGGGTAAGGTAATGGTTTACCAATCAATCCAAGGTAATGGGTAATCTAACTAAGGTGGAGTATTACCTATGAGGTAGGTAATGGCCTAGTAGGCAATATAAATAGGCTATATGGAGCATGTAGGTAGGTAATGACTTGAAAGGGGGTAACCTAACCTAGATTGACCAGGGTTGACCTAGGATGACCAATTTGACTGAAAGTCAACCTTGAGTCAAATTTGACCTAGTTTGCTTATCACACACAAGAAAACCATGTTTAACATTATTTGTCACGACCCGCACCCATTTTTTTCGGGATACGAGACGTGTCCAAGCTAGCCTACGCCGCAGAGTCGGCGGTAGAACGCTGTCACGGTCATGATGATCAAATAAATAAAATAATGCTCATTCACAAAATTAATTTAAATCTACAATATTTCCAAGTTTTACATTTTGCAGAAAAATATAAACTCGTACAAATATTGGAATGACTACAACTCATATATCTAGCTAGTCTCTAGGCTTTTGTCTGCAAGTACACTCGTAACTCCCAATGCTAAGTGAAACCACAGCTAACCTGAAAAATATTAGTTTTCAGTCAGGAATGGAACTGTAGAAGCATGAAAATTTCAGGCGCATCAACTACCCAAGTCAACATGCGCCGAGAATATCATAAAACAGTAAAAGAGTAGCAGCATAAATGGGCTTTTTATTTCATAAAAAGTTTGTTACATGACTAAAGACTCTCTTTATATAGAAGACTCTTTTTACATAGAAGACTCTTTTTACGAATAAGAAATAAAAAAAAGCCTAAAGCCTACGCTTCATCCAGGCGCGTCTCAGTCAGGCGCATCTCTTCAGCGTCTCAGCTAGGCGCATCTCTTCAGCGTCTCAGCTAGGCGCATCTTTTCAGCGTCTCAGTCTGGCGCATCATGAAGTCTCAGCATATGCGCTCTACTTCGACCCGATCAAGTGCTTCGGCTAATGAAGCAGTTATTGAGCATAACAAGAACGGGCGATCAACCCCACTCTAGCTGGAGGAAGAGCTCTCCAAAGCCCAAGGAAGATGGGAGCACCATAATTTCGATCTGTGGCTCTTCCAGCATAACGAAGACGGGACTCGAACATCCCGATCTTTGGATGCAACAGGCACCTTCGGCCTGCATCGGGACCCCGTGATCCTGACTTTTGGATGTAACAGTCACCTTCACGAGTGTGTACGAAGACAACTCGACGCATCTTCACCCTCGGGAGCGTCTTGTCAACGGAATGTACTCGAGCGAAGAAGTTCATCTCCATTCGGGAAGACGGGAGAGAACGAGAAACAAACTCTCTCCTTGCTGCTATTTATAGGCCGGGCAAATCAAACCCATGCGCCAAGTGGCGGGCTCTCCGAATTCCATACAATGAATTTGCATTCATGGTGATGAACCTATCCCTTCGAAATCAGCCCAGTCAACATGCACAATCAAAACATTGGGAACCCAACAGTCGGGCCTAGGTGGATGCGCCGCATGGCAAATCCCTGTGCCTCCTTCTGATGCGCCCAAAACAGAGATCGAGCCCATGATCCGAGCATTTAATGCTGAGTGACAGGCTAGACAGAAGCCCATGTGCCTGTCACATCGAACATTTAATGCCGAATTGTAATGACCCGCTCCGCCCTAGCGGAACGTCGATTCAAACGGCAAGTGCAACGACTCAAACGAGCCGTCGACCCAAAGAGTTGGCATCGACCTGATGAAGAATTGATGCAAGGCTTACATTGGCCGCCAAAGATGAATCCCGACTTAGACTTTCAAAGGCGCGCTCGGAGTATCGCTCGGCCGATGCGAACATCGCTAAGGTGGGTGGCTCTGATGAACCCGTCTTTGCTTAGCCTAGACACATAACAATACGGACACTAATGCTAGAATCGCTAGGCGATAACACCGCGTATGCTAATAAATGACTCAACGCACCTAGCTACGGAAATAATCCCATCTTGTATACTTGTATAGAATATGGAAAAGAACATAAAAAAAATGTGGGAACTCTCGCACCGCGTTCCACGCTCGTGCTAAGGCACAAGCTTACGTTCAAGTCCCTTATGCGTTCAACAATGAAACAATGAATGGTTTACAACAATGAAACGGAAGACTATCGACATAGTCGTTCCGAGTAGAGTATAGCAATATGGAAAGACTTCGGGACCGATGGGTCGCCAAGGCGATTCCCGTACGGAGAGTTGCATAATGTATGAATGAAAGAATGAACGAATAAGTGAATGAATGAATCAACGAATGAATGAATGAATGTATGAATAAATCAATGAATGAACGGACAAGTGAAAGAAAGAAAAGAAAGAATGAGTAAAAGAAAAGAAAGAAAGGAATGGTTAGCGACAGGTATGACGGGCACGTGCAAGGGGCTCGCTACCCGCGCTGCACGGACGCCAACCTGGTCGATAACGCATTATGGCTAAGGGTTAGCCTACGGCTCGGAGACAGCCGTTAAGTTAAAACGACAAACAATAAGAAATGGTCGTGGACAATCCCATCGTATACGGGAGGTGGGGAGACATAAGGGGATTCTGTGGCATGATCAAAGGGAGGATCGTGGCCGGCCTAGGCGGAATCAAAAATATGGCTTACGGGCTACCTGGGTGCGGGCTTGGCCACCCAGGGGACGTAAGTGCAGGAGCATTTCAAGAGACTAACGGGGTGTGTGCCAGCCAGCACCCTACGCTAGTTGAGAAATACCACGACAGGAAGATGTCCAAAATGGCTTGTGGTGCCAACGACCGGTGCATATAGATTAAGTGGGCTTTGCTGGTGGCAATCCACGTGCAAGTCCTTGCATTGAAACAAAGTAGTCTAAGTTAACTGAATGAAATACCTTCTGAATAGGCTTGAATATAACACACCAAATGAGATCGAGAGTACTTCATGCAAATGAGTTAGAAACACGCCTACGACGTGCTAGGACCTGAGGCAGGGACACGGGCTTGACATTGAAAGTTTATATGAATTGTTGACTAACTTGGTTTACTTTGGACAGGGAAGGCCGGACGGTAAGTATGGGTAAGTTGTGCATGTATTTCCATGCAACATATCAAAATCGGTAACACGGGATAGGTTATAAAATATGCAATGAAACTGATCCTAAGGCAAGATTAGAAAGACAATGAATGATAGTCAGGGCACAAAAGTAAATAGAACGTGTTTGGTAATGATAGCATTGTGGGCGAGCTAGCCTCCCCACCAGTGCATAACAATGTACTGATAACCCCACAGTCTGCTTGCAGGATGCAGGAGACGTCACCGGGTGCGGAGCTTCCCTCGAACGTGCTAAGGCGCGGAGCTAGCTCTGGAGCCTTGGAGCGTTGCAAGGAGCTGAAGCACCATATACATGACATAATGTATCGGAACATCGGAACATCGCCATGAATCATTCCATCTTGTAAGCCACTTGGCACGCCTTTTATGTTTCAGAGAGAGAGAGAGAGAGAGAGAGAGAGAGAGAGAGAGAGCTTGAGCGATTTGTAATCTCGGCCTAGCACCGCTTGTAAACTTCTTGAATGTCAATAAAGAGTTTGAATTCGCTTCAATTTGTGTTCATTTACTTTCTGCTGCAAATGGGAACACTCTGTGCGACTCTGTGGCCTAGCTCAAATCGGCCGTTTCTGGACTTAGCCTTGCACGGGCGCAACCTAGGCCCGTGCGGCATCACGCCTTAGCGAGGACGATCGCTCTTGCGGGAGCGGGGCGTGACAGATTGATATCAGAGCACGGTTTTACGTCCTTGGACTTCATTTCGATTCTCTCAGTTTTGAAAGCTCGTTTTGAAATAAAAGAAGTGTACGCTCTCTCTCGTTGTGCCTTGGGATGTTTCATACAATAAGTCTAATATTTTCAAAAGCTCGTACGAGTACTCAGTTGAATGGGATCGATAGGCGAAGGCCTTTGTGCCAAACCATGACGGACTTAAGTCGGAAGAAAACTAAAATGCTAGAAGTTAGCAAACGCAAAGGCGTGCTTTAATAACCTTACGCTGACAATGGCGAGCGAGTACACGAGACCGAAGTATAGTTCGAACAGGATGATTATGTATGCAGTATTTTGGCTAAGTTGTGCGGAGTATCGCGCACCTAGACCTTCTGGTGCGAACGAGTTTGCGCACGAGATCGACTATCGCTCGGACGAGAATAAGTAAGACTTAGAACGTATGTTGATAGAGACGCTATTTGACCAACGCTAAAGCGAGCACGGGAGATGGTTCTTAGACTTTGAGGAATGGGCGAACGCGCGATTGAACACATCGATTGGGAATCGAATGATCTTTTGAGGATTTGTAGAATGACTTGACTCCGAGTGGTTTATGTGATAGGTTCGAAGAAGAATAAGAGTGAGTGTCGTTGACTAGTTGAGTGGCTCGAACCCTGAGTGGTGTATGGACGACATAGAAATTGTTCGAGCGAGACTAAAGGATTTACGGATAGAACGAATACGTCGGCAAGTGATGATATCGCGCAAAGCCTTAGAACGAGTAATGCTTAGTTGGTTGCGACTTTGAGAGTCTCAAACGAGATATCGTTCGGACGAATCATGAATGCGTAGTACGAATTACGAAACGATTGAATGGAGAATCGAAACGATAAAGTAAATGGGTGTGTTGGTCGAGAAAACGTAGCGAATCGTACATGCGATTTTAAAATTTGTCGAATGGATTGAAACTTGAGTTAAGACGAAATACTCAGAGGAGATCGAAGATAGCACGATCGAAAGATAGCGTGCATGGGAAACGTTGATTTGGAGATACGAGAATGACTAAGGATTTGGAATAGATGTTGCTCGATGAAGAGTTAGCACGCGACAATGTGAATTGAGGAAATTAAGTTACACGACTTGGAATTCGTTGCAAAAGGAAGATCGTCGGGTTATGTACATCATCGATGGTATTGAGGCGTATCAAAGATCGATGTATAATAACTCGGGGGTACTCTGATTCGATGAATGACGATCGTGTTAGAAGTTATTGTTTTGAAGAATGCTATGTTGGAGATTTTGATAGGAATGAACGTTTGGATGAAGAAGGGAAGTGACTTGATTGTTCGGTGATAACCACAACGACAACGATCTTGTCTTGTGCGAGCGCAACTCCAGCCTCGCATATGCGTCACGTCGGATTTGGGACGATCGTTCCGCGTGACCGTTGGCATGGTGATTCATGTCCAGCGGGAATGATCGAACTCGAAATACCTTGACATGGCAATTTTGATTGCTACGACTTGTGGTTTGAAGCGAAGACGAATTGAGGATTGATCAGACGTATAATAGACGGCGAAGTAAAGTCGAGGATTGAGTAGGCCCAATCCGCGTATCGAAAATGAGTAAGTCTAGACGGAACGCAAGAGTTACGTCCCGATGAGAACGATTATCCCACGGGAATATTGACATGGTGATTCATGTCCGCCGTGGATAATCAGACTTGCGTGAGATCGGGGCGTGACATATTGCAAGGCTAGACGACCTTGTGATCGACTACGTGAATTGGATAGGTGAACTATATCAAAACATACTTGAAGAGATAGACTACGATAATTGCTAGTGCGGACGCACGATATTAACATGTCGAGGATTTGGTTGAGGATAACCTATCATAGGATGACTTTCCTAACGAGCTCGAACTTGGAGCGGAGAATGTGTTGATGTGAATAGGGTGAACGCTGCTTGATGTTTAGAAGTTTGAGTGGAGCGAACTTGGGCAGAAACTCCCGTATAAACGAACAAATGGTTTGACCATAGGATTTGGGGCGAGCGTCGTGCAACGACCTTGCACGATGAGCCACAGACTTGACTTGTAACTATGACCCTGTGAGATGACCTAGCGGATAGGCGGACGACCCTATGCCGAGTGATTGAACTTGTGCGATTGACCTTACAGTATCGTCTAGACGGACGATAGACTTGGGCAGCAAGACTTAGAGTAGGACGGGAACAGGGAGTGTGCGTGAACGACGACGAGATTGGCCCCAAACAAAGCGAATGATAGGAATGGATGATGCACAAGTAAAGTTGGGATAACTATTGAATCATTGATAGGAAGACGTACTCGATGATAGTGTAATACTTGGTCTTGAATCGGACGGAAGGTACTTAAGACTTGGTCGACTACGCTAGAGAAGAAGAAATCGTATTGATTTTGTAGACAAGAACGCTTGAGAAACTAATCGGATCATCTCGATGACCGAGATAAACGATAGTGAGATGCACACGATTCGGTTTTAAATCGAAGTTAGCAAAACGATCTGCAAATCAAAACTATCACGAGTAGCTTGTCCGACTTCGCTAATCGCTAAGCTTGGTTGAAATGTACGTATTCGGGAGACGCCTTGAATATGTTCACGATCCAAACTCAGCGATATGATGAACTCGAATGCAGCTGCAAGTGGGTGTTGGGATACGCATGAACGAATGAGTGAGTTTGCCTCAGCCTACGACTCTCGAGTTTGATAAATTACAACGCACCTCGTGCGACCGTTTCAGTCCCATAATACGTCGAAATAGCAACCAAGTCGAAAAAATGCGACAATTGAATAAGTACCATCAACTCTAAAAATGAATAAAAAGTCATTCAATAAAATCGACCAAACGTATGCGTCGCGGAACTTGAAAAGTTATCGAGTATAGTTCGATGCCATCGACGGTAAAGCCATTCGATAAGGATTGTCTAAGAAACGTGACGACACGAGTCAAGGAACGGTAGGATGACCTGCACTCAGGAAGTCTCGAGGACGAGACTTGTTTTGAGTGGTGTATTATGTAATGACCCGCTCCGCCCTAGCGGAACGCCGATTCAAACGGCAAGTGCAACGACTCAAACGAGCCGTCGACCCGAAGAGTTGGCATCGACCTGATGAAGAATCGATGTAAGGCTTACATTGGCCGTCAAAGATGAATCTCGACTTAGACTTTCAAAGGCGCGCTCGGAGTATCGCTCGGCCGATGCGAACATCGCTAAGGTGGGTGGCTCCGATGAACCCGTCTTTGCTTAGCCTAGACACATAACAATACGGACACTAATACTAGAATTGCTAGGCAATAACACCGCGCATGCTAATAAATGACTCAACGCACCTAGCTAAGGGAATAATCCCATCTTGTATACTTGTATAGAATATGGAAAAGAACATGGAAAAATGTGAGAACTCTCGTACCGCGCTCCACGCTCGTGCTAAGGCACAAGCTTACGTTCAAGTCCCTTATGCGTTCTATAATGAAACAATGAATGGTTTACAACAATGAAACGGAAGACTATCGACATAGTCGTTCTGAGTAGAGTATAGCAACATGGAAAGACTTCAGGACCGATGGGTCGCCAAGGCGATTCCCGCACGGGGAGTTGCATAATATATGAATGAAAGAATGAACGAATAAGTGAATGAATGAATCAACGAATGAATGAATGAATGTATGAATGAATCAATGAACGAACGGACAAGTGAAAGAAAGAAAAGAAAGAATGAGTAAAAGAAAAGAAAGAAAGGAATGGTTAGCGACATGTACGACGGGCACGTGCAACGGGGACCGCTACCCGCGCTGCACGGACGCCAACCTGGTCGATAACGCATTATGGCTAAGGGTTAGCCTACGGCTCGGAGACAGCCGTTAAGTTAAAACGACAAACAATACAAAATGGTCGTGGACAATCCCGTCGTATACGGGAGTTGGGGAGACATAAGGGGATTCTGCGGCATGATCAAGGGGAGGATCGTGGCCGACCTAGGCGGAATAAAAAATATGGCTTACGGGCTGCCTGGGTGCGGGCTTGGCCACCCAGGGGACGTAAGTGCAGGAGTATTTCAAGAGACTAACGGGGTGTGTGCCAGCCAGCACCCTACGCTAGTTGAGAAATACCACGGCAGAAAGATGTCCAAAATGGCTTGTGGTGCCAGCGACCGGTGCATATAGATTAAGTGGGCTTTGCTGGTGGCAATCCACGTGCAAGTCCTTGCATTGAAACAAAGTAGTCTAAGTTAACTGAATGAAACACCTTCTGAATAGGCTTGAATATAACACACCAAATGAGATCGAGAGTACTTCGTGCAAATGAGTTAGAAACACGCTTACGACGTGCTAGGACCTGAGACAGGGATACGGGCTTGACATTGAAAGTTTATATGAATTGTTGACTAACTTGGTTTACTTTGGACAGGAAAGGCCGGACGGTAAGTATGGGTAAGTTGTGCATGTATTTCCATGCAACATATCAAAATCGGTAACACGGGATAGGTTATGAAATATGCCATGAAACTGATCCTAAGGCAAGATTAGAAAGACAATGAATGATAGTCGTGTAGGCCTCAAAAATAATAGTCATGCTGAGTTGATCAGAACTGAGTCTCAAAGTCACGCAGAAGTGATCAGGACAAATGTTTAAAAATCACGCTAGTGACAGCTCATCATTTGTCAGAAATTTCATCATGACTGACAGCACGTCAGTCGAAGAATGTCTCCTCGCATGCCACGTATTCACAGAACTCGAGAGATCACAGCCGACTATTGCGTGATTTTCGAAATCTTCTTCAACAAGACTCAGCCGTCGTCAAGTTGGCGTACCAAAAGAGCTTCTTGTCATTTAATGCGACTGACAAAAGTAATCACTGTCAGAGATTTTGTGTCAGTCAAGGCACGTCGGATCAAGACAGCTGGCAGTCCTACCTCAATCGAGCGTGGATTATGTTCCTTCCCAAAGTCTGCGTATATTTTGAGCTTTCTGTCTCAAGTTTGCGTGGATTCTGAAGTTTCTTTCCTTAAGTCTGCATGGATTTTGAAGCTTTTTGCCTTAAGTCTGCGTGGATCCTGAAGTTTCTTGCCCCAAGTTTGCGTGGATTTTGAAGCTTTCTGCCCCGAGTCTGCGTGGATTTCGTCTTCAACAAGTCTGCATGGATTTCATCAAATTGGAGTACGTGGCAGCCATGCCACTGATCTCTCGCCTGCGTGTCCTGTAACTTGCACACGACTCATGCATGATTGCCATGTGTCCAACAGTTACAGGCCACGTCTAGTAACTGCTCACGACCTTGCGTATGTTAAATCCTGCATGATTTTCAACTATGCACAGGCTGTGAAGACAGTTATCTTTTCAGTTATTTTTGACTCTATAAATAGAGTTCTTTTTCTCATTCATGGTACATATACATAGTTATCTAACTTACTGTCAAAATTTTGAGAGCTTTTCTTCTTCGCATAGTCTAAGGGATAAAGCGATCGTCTTCTAGATCGGATTCCTACAGTTGTAATTTTCCCAGATACACAATAAATAAAGTGAATTTATTTATGGAAAACAAATTGGCGACTCTGCTGGGGAAAACCATCTCCTCTTCTGAGATGGCAACAACTCAATGCGACACTTTGTCAATCGGCTCGACGAAGAAGGTGATGACGATCCAATTCGATCAACTCGCCCACGAAGAAATGCAGTGGGCTAAGAGTGGCAAGCCCACTTCAGCCTCTATCATCATTGCCAAGTCGAAGGGACACTCTGTCTATGTCCCTAAGATTCAGTTGGCAGCCAATGGTGAAGTCTCTGCCACAGTGTCTACTCCTAACACTGGCAAAGACTCTACTGCAAGCTCGCACACTCTTGTGCGCTCGAAGATGACAGCATTCAAAAGTCATGCTGACAGTACTGGCTCCTTAGCCAAGTCTGTTCCAGCGTGCAATCTCACATCCAAAAGTCACGCTGACAGTATTGGCTCCTTAGCCAAATCTGTTCCAGCGTACAAATTCAATCCCAAAAGTCACACTGACAGTATTGGCTCCTTAGCCAAATCTGTTCCAGCGTGCAAATTCAATCCCAAAAGTCACGCTGACAATACTGGCTCTTTAGCCAAATCTGTTCCAGCGTGTATTTCCAAAGTCAAGAAACACGCCGACAGCACTGGCTTATTAGCCAAATCTGTTCCAGCGTGTATTTCCAAAATCAAAAATCACACTGACAGCACTAGCTCCTTAGCCAAATCTGTTCCAGCGTGTAATTCTAAAATCAAAAGTCACACTGACAGCACTGGTTCTTTAACCAAGCCTGTTTCAGCGTGTACATCATCTAAGAAGAATAGCTCTTTTGCTATCTCTTCCTCTTTGCCAAGTTCTACTAGAACTGGGGGTGGTCTTCCACACAAAGTTCCTTCGAAAAGAGATAACTCTTTAGTTGTTTCTTCTGCTCCTGTAGTTTTTACTTCAGGAACAGCTTTGACTGACAATTTTGTTAGTCAAAGAAAAGAAGATGGTCTTTTGACTACTCTTCCTTTTGGACATTCTATGTCTCAAAACTTGAATAAGTCTAAGAAAAAACATTCTGTAATGTCTTCTTTTACGACTTCTTCAAATTGGGCACATAATTTGTCTATGAAAGAGGGTCTGTTACCAACTCCTAAACAAGGGGGTGGTTCAACTCTTCCTTCTCTGCAAATATCCAGATCAATGGAAGGAAAACTCCAAGTTTCCAAAACCAATGTGTTACCTCAAACTGATTTAAGAACAAAACTTAATCAAATCCGTTTGGGAAATACTTCTGGTGTTAAGAAACCACATCAATCGGAAATAAAAATAAAAGATCCGGATGCAGAGTATGCTAAAAATTATGTGGCTCATATTAATCACTCCCTATATAATCAAGAGCCATCAAGACCCAGGAACAAGAAATATACTCCTAAAAATACACAAGGAGTGTTCTCTGATGTACCTCAATCTTCACAAACAGATTTACGAGAACACCTTTAACAGAAAAGAAGGAGTAATTCTGTGACAATGGACCATGCTGAATGTGACTTCCAGCCAAAAGTCATAATTCAATGCAGATGTCAAGCAATGGTTCAAGACTATGTTGATCATGAATGTGACTTCCAGCCGAGAGTTACAATGCAATACAGATGTCAAAATAAACGACAATCTGTCTTCAATCGGATTCAGTATGAACCTATGCCTGATGGAGATGAGCCTTTGTTTGCTTCTGTCAACATGACCTCTCGGGATACTGGAGGTAGAGCTGATAGTCCAGATGGAGTATATAAAGGCACAAGAGCAAGAGTCCTGGTCTCTAGTCAAAGAACTTTGATCTCTGAAGATGATTCTGAATTCCTTGGAGAATCTAACTTCCCACCTCTTCCTACTGGGGGTAGTTCTCCTATAATTGACTTTGATGCACAAAGCAATGATTCAGAACAAACAATATCCACCAGTTCATCAATAATCCCTCGTACAGTCACGACTTATATGGTTGATGGGAATACTGATGAACCTTCTTCTTCCTTGACTCCTCAAGAACAAAGAATTGCTTCTTTGGAACAGCAAATGAAATCCATGGCTGATACTATGAAGTCGATGTATGAACTCATGGCAACTCAGATACAAAATCGACAGACTGTACCAGATGCCATACCAATTGATACTGGTGTAATACAAGTTCCTCCAGTAGTACAATCTAATACTCCTGGACTAGCTCAAACAAATCCTAGTCTCTCTGGAGCTGGGGGTAGTGCTTATAATGCTGTTCCTCCTCCCAACTATTCTCTACAAGCTACAACTCCACAATCTTCCGGAGTTGTCTCTGAAGAATTGAAGAATCTCAAAACTCAATTCGAGGCATTCAAACAGAAAGATGGTTTATAAAGGTTAGGCATCAAACAACCTTATCCGATAGAATGGAAGCAAGTATCGTATCCTCCTAAATACAAGCCTCCTACTATCTCATTCTATGATGGAACCACTTCTCCAAGTCAGTTTATTAATCACTTTAAAGTGATGACTGACCAGTTGCAACCAAGTGACGCCCTCCTTACTCGGGTGTTTGTTGGATGTCTCAAGGGAACGGCTTATGAATGGTATAGAAGTCTCCCAGATGGGTGCATTACCTCATTTGTCGGTTTCAAACAGATGTTTCTTGAACGGTTCTATGAAGGGCTCAATGACATGACTATGTCTGCTCTTATTAGAATCAAGCAGAAAAATAATAAAACTACAGAGGATTTCATTGAACGGTTTCGAAGAGAAGCTCTGAAGATGCCTCTTGGAACTCCAGATGCTGTCACCATCGACACATGCAAATCAAACTTGTTGCCAATCATCAGCATGTGGACAGGATCTACTCAATTTCAAGATTGGCCTTCCTTCATAGTCAGTGCCAAGGCCACAGAAATTAGTGCTGAAACCTTCAAAGGTTTAGGAGTGCAGATGACTCCCAAAGAAACAGGTCAAGGTACTAACAATAATGCTAAAAACAATGCTCGCAAGGGAAAAGAAACTCTTGAAGTTAATCTTCAGAGCAAAGATGCATCAACTGTTCAAACTTCTCATACCTCTATAACTCAACAACCAAGAATACCTCGCCCCAAAGAAGAGTACTCTTTCGATGACGACGATGTCCTTGGTATCTTTGAATGTCTGCTGAAAGATAATAAAATACAATTACCTGAAATCAAGAAACCTGATGAAACTGGGAAGACAGATCATCCTAAATACTGACCATACCATAGAATGTTGGGTCACACAATTCGTACATGTTATGTACTGAAAGGAAAGATCCAAGAAATGATTAAATCTGGAGCTATCTCCCTTACTCCAAAAGAGAAGACCGTCACCTCCAACGTCGTCTCTATGCAATTCGGAGATTTCTCTCCTCAACTCCTTGAAAGTGGGATCGTTCCTATTCCCAAGGTAACTCTTGAGATAGTGAATATTCCTCCTCCACAATCTGAAGGATTAGTGCCAATCACTTTGGAAACAGGAGAAATTATGTGGATTCATCCTGATCTAGTTGCAGACTTTGACTCTCCTCCTCTTCAAAAGACTACATCTCGAAAGTCCAAGAAGGCTGGAAAGATTAAGTCATGTCATATGACTTCTCTTGGATCTACCTCTGACACAGAGCCAAAAGAGAAAGAAGAAGCACTTGCTACTCGAACAGGAAAACCTTATCTAAATGATTATTCCAAGAATCCTGAGGATACTCCTGATATCCCTCAAGCTGATAAAGATGCTCCTAATGTTCCTCCTGAAGAAGAATCATCCATTGCACCTGTTCCTTCAACTACACCGGTTGAACCTGTTTCTCCCAAGCCTACGGCTTTTGAGAAAGGCAAACAACAGGCTCGGTTTGATAAACCAATCAAGAAGTCCCCTCCTCTTGGGCTTCAGAAGCCTTATAATTTCGATATTCTAGCTCAACTTGCTAATACTCCAGCTAGAATGTCCTTCTTTGAACTTCTACGTCTTTCTAAAGAGACTCGGGAGACGTTAAGTGAAGCACTTCTTCAAGCCGACTCTTGTCTTGCACAATTGAAGAAGCCAGATGCAGAACCTACCACTTGCTTATATTGCAACAGTGTATTGGAGATTATCCCAAATATCACCTTTACACAAGACGACATGCTATTGGAGGATAATCGACATGATCGGCCTCTCTACTACACTGGTTATATCGATACAATGAAGATAGATCGTATCCTCATTGATCCAGGGTCTGCTATAAGTATAATACCAAAGAGTCTGTTGGATGAACTAAAAATTCCTCTTCACAAGCTCTCCAAGACGGTTACTACTATCCTGGGATTCAATCAAAGCCGAAGCGAGCCTTTGGGAAAGATTCATCTGAAGCTTCAGATAGGTGATTTCAGATCCAAAGTCACTTTCTATGTGATTGAGATCGTGGGATCCTACAATCTTCTTCTTGGGAGGCCCTTTCTTCATGAAAATAATGTGGTGCCTTCTACTCTTCATCAGTGTTTTAAGTACATTGATAACAATGGAAGAGTACAAAAAGAAGTTGCTGATACAAATCCCTTCTATGGGGTCGAAGCTTATTTCAATGATTCCCGAATGTACAAAGAAGAGTATACAAGGGTGATACAAGCTATGGAGAAAGAGGATTCACAAAGTGAGACTTTAATAATCCCTGTTAAAGGTCGAACTACTCAGCAACAATCTTCCAAATCCTCCGAAGAAGGTTCTTTCATCATTCCGGTGAGTGGACGGATCTCTCCGTTACCTCAGTCGTCTGCTCAAGATACAATAATCATTCCTGTTAGTAGGCGTACTACAGTTCCTGTATCTTCACAGGATACTCTGCTAATTCCAGTTGGAGGGCGGATTACTCTTCCATCTCAAGCTTCAAGGGAGCTCACCTCTTCTGAGCCATTTATTATCGATCTCAATCGAAACAAAGCTTCTTTTCGTTCTTCTTCTTCCCCTTTAGTCATTGACTTGGCTAAGATCTCTAAGGCTCAGCCTTCTCCCAATGTAAATATTGCTGCTTTTACATTTAAGGAAAAGTCTCCATCTTTGCAGTACGCTGATGTGTGTAATTATGTTCATAGTTATTTACATTTGTTAGATGACTTGAGCACAATAACCATAGGAGTTATACAGATTGTTCATACAGATGTATCCCTAGAACCTGTACAATCTTCATACTTTCTAGTTCCCAGCAGAAAGCCAGGAGACATTCTAATATTCTTTTACAAAGGGCCCCAAAGTCCTTCTGATTTAGAAGATGATGACAAGAATGATGATACTGGAAGATTACAACTACGTCGTTATAGTCAGCAATCTAAAGACATCATTAAAAATATGGGCTATGACTTCAGGACTGGCCTCAATAATGGCAAAGGAAGAAAAATGCCTGTCCGGATTCCTCCTCTGAAATATGGAAGGACAAAATACGGATTGGGCTATATTGCTCCTACTCCCTTTATCAATATTATCCATGAAGATCCCGAGTCTGACGAAGATAAGAGATCTGATTCTTCTAGTACCACTTCTTGGAATTCCGATACGAGTATCGGTGATTTCTACTGCAACATTCTGTCTTCCAACATGGTTTCTATTGACTGTTCTGAAGAAGTGATGAAGACGAAGAAGAATTTGAAATCTCACCTGAATCAGAACAATGGGTCCAAAGGTTAGATAATCAATGGGAGTTCCGTTTCGAGCAAAAAGAACCTCCGACTGAAGATAAACTTGTTCAAATAGATGTTGGTGAAGAGGGATCCCCCAAACCAATATTCATCAGTGAAAGTCTTTCAGAAACTGATAAGCAAGACATGATTAAACTCATTCGTGATTACATCGATGTTTTCGCTTGGAGTTATGAAGATATGCCAGGACTTGATCCACAAATCGCAACTCACAAGCTCAATATCTTGCCGAATGCTAAACCGGTCAAACAACAACAGCGACGATTTCGTCCAGACATTATGGATGCAATTGAAGCTGAAGTCAATAAACTCATGGCCTCCGGGTTTATTAGAGAGGAACAACATTCCGATTGGGTGGCTAACATAGTTCCTGTTCTTAAAAAGACTGGCAAGATCAGAGTTTGCATAGACTTCCGCGACCTCAATGCGGCATGTCCTAAAGACGAATTCCTTCTACCAATCACTGATGTCATGATCGATAATACCTGTGGATTTGAACGGATGTCATTCATGGACGGGTATTCTGGATATAATCAGATTAAAATGTTTCCAGACGACGAGAAACACACTTCTTTCAGAACGCCGATCGGTACATACTGTTATACAGTGATGCCATTCGGTCTCAAGAATGCAGGAGCAACTTATCAACGAGCTATGAGCATTATATTCCGTGAACATTTGCGGAAAACAGTCGAATGCTACGTTGATGATATTGCAGTCAAAAGTCGACAAAAAGAGGATCACATCCAAGATTTGAAGACTATTTTTGATCTAATGCGTAAGCATCAGTTAAAGATGAACCCTACTAAGTCCTTCTTAGGTGTCTCTAGTGGTAAATTTCTCGGCTTCGTCATTACCTCTAAAGGTATACACGTGGATCCCGAGAAGATCAAAGCCATCCAAGAGATGCGTCCTCCACGCACCTTAAAAGAGCTACGAGGATTTCAAGAAAGGATCGCTTATATCAGGAGATTCATCTCTAATCTTTCAGGACGCTGCAGACCATTCAATAAACTCATGAAGAAAGGTGTTTCTTTCGTCTGGAGTGATGAATGTCAGAAAGTATTCGATGATATAAAACAATATCTGATGAGCCCGCTAGTATTGGTACCTCCCGTCTCAGGAATACCATTCCTTCTGTATACCCGAGCAATGAGTCATTCACTGGGTGCATTGCTTGCTCAAAAGAATAAAAATGGTCATGAACAAGCCATTTACTATCTCAGTCGAACTATGACCGGAGCTGAACCTCGATATTCACCGGTCGAAAAAGAATGTCTAGCCTTGATGTTCGCTGTCCAAAAGACACGTCATTATATCATTGGCCAGACTATTCATGTTATTTCTAAGATCAATCCTATACGGGTCATGATGAAGAAACCTAGTGTTTTGAATTCTCGATTGGCTAATTGGGAAATCCTACTTGCTCAATATGATATGCACTATATTCCTCAGAAGTCAGTCAAAGGACAAGCTTTAGCCGATTTTCTGGCTGCTCATTCAATTCCAGAAGATTCAAAACTCTATGATGAAATCCCAGATGAAGTTCTAGATTCAAACCAAATTGCTGAAGAAGATCTTACTTGGCGTCTATTCTTTGATGGAGCTTCAAGAATTGGTCCTAATGGAGACATCGTCGCTGGAGTTGGAATTGTTCTTGTATCGCCAGAAGGTCTTGCTATCCAACGAGCTTATTCTCTTGATCAACCATGTTCAAACAATGTAGCTGAGTACAATGCATTGCTCATTGGTCTTCAACTCGCTAAACATCTGAATATTCAACATTTGGAGGCATACGGAGACTCTAAACTCATTGTCAATCAGATAAGGGGTACTTATGAAGTTCGCCATCAAGATCTGGTTCCTTATCATAGATCAGCTATATCTATGGCTTCTTCGTTTGAAGAATTCTTCATTGAACATGTTAGGCGAGCATGTAACACAGAAGCTGATGCTTTAGCTAATCTTGCGGCGGTGTTGGCTATTCCGATTAGATGGCAACAAATGATTGTTGTTCGCAATCGAGAATTGTTTCATCTCGAAAACAATCTGACTCTAGGACTTCCAATTGACATTGAAGAATCAACGTCTCATGACGTCAACACAACAAGAGGATTTGGATTTAGTCGTAAATCTTTATCATCTTCATCTGATTCTAGCATGGAATTCATCTTCAGTAATTCAACTGAGACTCAGAATACGGATTGGAGACTTCCTTTCTTAGATTTCGTATTGTATGATATTCTTCCGGATGATCCGAGTGAGGCAGCATCTATCAGACGACGATCACTCAGATTCTATTACAATCATACTACAAAAACCTTATATCGTCGAGCTTATGACGGTCTACTTCTTCGATGTGTTGCCGGTGATGAGGCTCAGCAGATCATTCGCGAAGCACATGATGGAATTTGTGGAGAACATCAGCCTGGCCCAAAACTTCAGGACCGTATTCGATGTATGGGTTATTATTGGCCCACTATGGTATCAGACGCCATCGAATATGCAAAAAAGTGTAAAGCTTGTCAAATCCATGCAGATTTTATTCATCAACCCTCGGAATTTCTACATCCGACAGCAGCATCATGGCCCTTCGAAGCTTGGGGCATGGACATTATCGGTCCGATCAATCCGCCGTCATCCAAAGGCCATCGGTTTATTCTTGCAATAACCGATTACTTCTCCAAATGGTCCGAAGCCATTCCTTTATCTGAAGTTAAAACGTCCAATGTCATCAGCTTTATTAAGCATCATGTCATCTACAGATTTGGTGTTCCTCAACGCATTATTCATGATAATGGACCACAGTTTGTCAGTCAGAAGTTTACTCGATTCTGTGACGATCACCGGATTAATAATGTGGCTTCTACCGCGTATAATCCGGCAGCTAACGGATTAGCAGAAGCTTTCAACAAGACCATCATCAAACTCCTAAAGAAGTTTGTCTCTACTAACAAACGTAATTGGAGTGAGAAGCTCGGTGAATGCTTGTGGGCCTACCGTACTACAGTTCGTAATGCTACTAAATGTACACCCTTCTCTCTGGTGTATGGTTGTGAAGCTGTTCTTCCATTAGAGATTCAAATTCCTTCTTTAAGGATAGCAATCGCTAATGAACTCACTGCCGAAAATAATGATCGTCTTCGACTTCAGGAATTAGAAGCTCTGGATGAAAAGCGATTATCTGCTCAACAGAATATTGAATTCTATCAAGCTAGAATCTCAAGAGCTTTTAATAAGAAAGTCAGAGTTCGAGCGTATCAAAAAGGAGAACTTGTTCTAACAGTCAGACGTCCTATGACTATGACTCATATGAGCAAGGGTAAATTTGACGCAAAATGGGAAGGTCCCTATATCGTAAGCAGAGTTTTCTCAAATGGAGCTTATCAACTCTCAGAACTGGATGGCCGAAAAGTTATGATGCCTATTAATGGCAAATTCCTTAAAAATATTGTAATCATCAGACAAGTTCATGTTTAGAAATAAAATTTTTATTTTATTTTAATCATGAATGATGGTACATGATATTAAGGAAGATCACTATCATCCTTCTCTACGTTTGGACGTGGGCCACTGCCGTCCTTCTCGAAAATGCGATCAGCAAAAGAACTGAGGACCTCCTTGCTGGAACCCACGAGGAACTTACAAGCGGCCATCCTCATGGCTTCTTCTTCTTCAGTCCTTCCTGGTTCGAGCAGGAAGTCCAAAATGTCTTTTGGTGGCTTGGGTGCAGACGAACCTTCGCCTGCTGCTGCCTTCTTCGATTGAACTGGATCAGCAGGGCGTTCTTCAGTGCCTTTCTGAATCTTCATGGCGATTTCAGCCTTCTTGGATGATTCTTCAGACGATATTTTTATGTTGAGGAATAGAAGTGTTCGTTCTTTTCAGATTTCTGCTATATTTATTGGCAAAAGTTCTTTAAATAATGAAACGTCACGTTCATCCAACGGTTCACACATTCATTAATGTTTGACGGTCCATCCGTTCATTTTTCATATTCATCAGACGGTTCGCCCATTCATTAATACTTGACGGTTCATTCGTTCATTTATTACATTCATCCGATGGTTCCTCCGTTCATAATCTTCTATCAATTTTGGGGATTCGTTACTTACCTTTGGATCAATTCCGAATCTACTTACTTGTCATTTTTGACCTCTGCATAGAAATCAATCTATTTTCTTTTGAGTTCCTACAGATTATCATGTCCATATTACCTCTGATAATATTATATACTCTAAATCAGAACAGAAGATTTCATTATCTATCATGTCCACAATTCATCCACAAATACAAATTTTTGAGCATAGAAGAATTATCATTTCCATTCTCATTTCACCACAAAAAGTCTATTACATTCTCTTAGACTTTCTTACAAATCATAATGGAAATCTATTACAAATTTTGGATTTTCATTCTATACCACAACAATAACCTAATAGAGATCTATCTTCTTCTTTGGATCTTCTCTGTCGGACCTTCTCCGTCAGGTTCGTTGTTGGTGGCAGTTCCTGACTGTCTGGGTCCCAGTCACGACTAGATCAGCAGGAATCAAATTCTGGTCTTCTCTCTCAGACGAGAGGAGAACCACAGAGTAGGGCAGCACGAAGACGTGTTGCTGCCAATACAACTGGTGGATTGGGAGCGACCTTTCAAAGGAGATAGGAATGTATCCAACATTGGGATACAATTCCTAGTTCTGCCCTGAAAGGAACTCTACTACCCGATTTCTCGGGGTAGAGTTGACTCCACCATCCAACTCTCGTGTATAAAGGCTCTTCCTACCATCTGAGGAAGACCCTTCTATCCCATGAAGAGTTCTGAGTTGTCTGATTTACGCGTCAAAAGCGTATGAGCTCCCTGATGTAGGTGTCAGAGGAATATTCTCCACAGGATCCAAATCACCAATGCCAGTTCTGAAGAAAATTTTCAGCCGAGCTTCTGCAGAAAACAGCAAGGAAAAAGATATTAAATCAACAGAAATATCATTATCATTAAGCGTGCATTTGTCAAACAGAGACAGGCGTGTATTGTTCAGTCAGAAACAAAAGCCCATCTTCAACAGTAAAAAAATGGTACGCGTACTTACCATCGAGTTTGGTGCTAAGGATTGGCAAACCAATGTCTGATATAGTGCACAGAAATCGAACATTAGAAAGCATTGCTTTCCTGTTTGAGAATGAAATCTCACAAAAAATTCATTCTCAGAGAAGAAGAAGAAGAATAAGAAGATGAGTATGCATGGAACTCTCCTATCTATTTAAAGGACAAAGTGCAGGCCTATTCTTGGAACAGATCCGAGTAAAAAGCGCTCATAAACCATGGAATGAGTGTCACGTGTGCTTTGGAAAATAGCACAATATTTGAAACATTCAAAGAGTGCCACTTAATATTCTTCATTAATGTACGCTGTTCAGCATAAAAGTTGTACTACATTTTTCAAGGCAAAAGCAGGCACTGATGACCTTACATAGGAAAAGAAGTACAACATTTCTCAAAAAGAAAACAAAAGCATAAAAGACACGCTCTATTTTGCAGAGTGACTGAGCTTGGCGCCCAATTCTTCTACGCTCTTGACCCCCATACGGTGTAACAGAACATTAAACATTTCACGCTGCTCTGCGAGGCTGCGCCCATTGGAAGAAGATGAGCCGTCCAGGCCAAAATAGCTCAAGAAATTCTTGGCTAGTTGTGTAGGGTCATCTTTGAACTCGAAAACAAAAGGCTCCGGTTCCTTACCCCCAAAAGTAGGGTCGACATGGGCACAAAAACCCAACTTTCTTGCTTCTTCTTCAGCTTCTTCCTTAGGAGTCATGTTGACGTAAGATGAATATCAAAGCTGAATTTTCTTCATGTTTATATAACAGAGCTTGCCGGCGGTTCATATTCCATCATAAATTGGATGCAATCAGTCTCGAAAAATGAAGTGTCATCATGACATTTAATAAGTTCATTTGCATGTTTATCTTTTTCAAAGTATTTCGAAATTTTGAAGTCTTTTCAACTTTCGAAAACTTTGAAGGGAGTTTTGTAGGCCTCAAAAATAATAGTCACGCTGAGTTGATCAGAACTGAGTCTCAAAGTCACGCAGAAGTGATCAGGACAAATGTTTAAAAATCACGCTAGTGACAGCTCATCATTTGTCAGAAATTTCATCATGACTGACAGCACGACAGTCGAAGAATGTCTCCTCGCATGCCACATATTCACAGAACTCGAGAGATCACAGCCGACTATTGCATAATTTTTGAAATCTTCTTCAACAAGACTCAGCCTTCGTCAAGTTGGCGTACCAAAAGAGCTTCTTGTCATTTAATGCGACTGACAAAAGTAATCACTGTCAGAGAATTTGTGTCAGTCAAGGCACGTCGGATCAAGACAGCTGGCAGTCCTACCTCAATCGAGCGTAGATTATGTTCCTTCCCAAAGTCTGCGTATATTTTGAGCTTTCTGTCTCAAGTTTGTGTGGATTCTGAAGTTTCCTTCCTTAAGTCTACGTGGATTTTGAAGCTTTTTGCCTTAAGTCTGCGTGGATCCTGAAGCTTCTTGCCCCAAGTTTGCGTGGATTTTGAAGCTTTCTGCCCCGAGTCTGCGTGGATTTCATCAAATTGGAGTACGTGGCAGCCATGCCACTGATCTCTCGCCTGCGTGTCCTGTAACTTGCACACGACTCATGCATGATTGCCATGTGTCCAATAGTTATAGGCCACGTCTAGTAACTGCTCACAACCTTGCGTATGTTAAATCCTGCGTGATTTTCAACTAGGCACAGGCTGTGAAGACAGTTATCTTTTCAGTTATTTTTGACTCTATAAATAGAGTTCTTTTTCTCATTCATGGTACAGATACATAGTTATCTAACTTACTGTCAAAATGTTGAGAGCTTTTCTTCTTCGCATAGTCTAAGGGATAAAGCGATCGTCTTCTAGATCGGATTCCTACAGTTATAATTTTCCCAGATACACAATAAATAAAGTAAATTTATTTATGGAAAACAAGTCGGGGCACAAAAGTAAATAGATCATGTTTGGTAATGATAGCATTGTGGGCGAGCTAGCCTCCCTCCAGTGCATAACAATGTACTGATAACCCCACAGTCTGCTTGCAGGATGCAGGAGACGTCGCCGGGTGCAGAGCTTCCCTCGAACGTGCTAAGGTGCGGAGCTAGCTCTGGAGCCTTGGAGCGTTGCAAGGAGCTGAAGCACCATATACATGACATAATATATCGGAACATCGCCATGAATCATTACATCTTGTAAGCCACTTGGCACGCCTTTTATGTTTCAGAGAGAGAGAGAGAGCTTGAGCGATTTGTAATCTCGGCCCAGCGCCGCTTGTAAACTTCTTGAATGTCAATAAAGAGTTTGAATTCGCTTCAATTTGTGTTCATTTACTTTCTGCTGCAAATGGGAACACTCTGTGCGACTCTGTGGCCTAGCTCAAATCGGCCGTTTCTGGACTTAGCCTTGCACGGGCGCAACCTACCGTACGGTATCACGCCTTAGCGAGAACGATCGCACTTGCGGGAGCGGGGCGTGACACGCATGACAGAGGCGGTAACACGCCCCCCCGAGGAGTCTCCACCCTTCAGAGTTATTCGGTCGAGCTGCCTTGCCACGTGGCCAACCAAAGCGTATGTGCCACCACAGCCATGTGCCCAAATCTTTGTGTGTGCCTCAAAGCCATGCGCTTGGACTCGCTCTTGATCCCTAAAGATAACAGCTAAAGTCCTTTCCATGTACCCAATCCTAGACGCATCCTGTCAGATCACTCTCCACCAAATTCGAGATCTTTGAGCCACGGACATACGCCATGTGTCCTTTAACTCAGTTCAGTCCACGAAGGGGTGCTAACTACCCAAGATCTCAGCAACCGAAGAATCCTCTCAGTCGCCACGTGTCAGCTCTTCCATAGCACCACAGGCGCAACATGAAGAATTCAATCCCCAAATTAGGGCGTATCAACCATGCGCCCCCTCCAGCTCCAGCCACGTGGCGTTCCTACGTACAGGCGCATCCTACATATGCGTGCATGAGCAGCCCAACCTGCTGCTTATAAATAGAGGGATCACTTTCTTCTTCACACACACACACAGACAAAGGCAGACATACATACTCAGAGAGAAGCACCTCCACAGAGGCCAGAAGAGACACTTAATGTCCGCTTCTCCTCGCAACGCTCCGGCATCCAGAGCAACCCAGACCTTCAGAGAATCTAAAATCGTCGTTAGATCGTCAACGGAGTCAACACATTACCACTCGCTCCATCGACACAAGTACCCAGATAAAAACAAAAGTGTACTCCTAGGACTACATCTGAGTCCTACATTGTAACACTGTTCTGTTTGTGATTGAAATTCCAATTCAAAGATTTTAATGGCAAACAAGCTAGCGACTCTACTGGGGACCTCTTTCTCCTCCGATGAGAAAGCTGTATCGCAATCTGACGGCGTGAAGGTGGGCTCCTCCCACAAGACACTAGTCGTATGCCTCAATTAACAGGCGTATGAGGAGTTCATCTCTGAAGGCAGAGTAAGTCCTTCGAAGCGGTTGCCGAAGCCGAAGAAGACTCGCCAAGCCTGGGTGCGCAAGGTGGAGGCCCCTGGCACATCACTGAAGGGGATGCGCCGATGCAGCCTACCCTTCTCGCTGACGCCCTCAGCAGCCAGGATGTGCCCACGGGTGCAGCGCATCTCTCGGAAAAACATGATGCTGACCACATTCCCCAACCATCTCCTTCTCAGTCAAGGAAGATTCACCGACGGAGCAGGGGCGCATCTAACGCCCTGCGCATGAACTCTGGTGCGCCGCAGAAGGTCTCTGTCTTTGACAGAATCACTCGATGTCATGGCGAGGATAATTTGGACTCTGAGTACTATGCGCCCCAGCGGGCTGGTATAAAGAAGTCCAAGACAGCACAGTCCATGCGCCTCAAACGTGCTATGCCAACGGCAAACCAGAAGCATGCGCTCACAATCATGCGCGCTGCTGATGGTAAGCTGTACAAAGTTGACTTGGGTGCTTCTGCGCCAGAAACGAGCCGACCCTCAAAGTCCTTGTCTCACTTGGGCGCATCTGCTGCATTCACAACCAAGTCGTGCAAGGCAAATTCTGTGGTCTTGAACCCCTGCGCCTACATTGGTTGTGCGTCTGAGGCTGGTTCAAGTCACTATAAATGTGGTTCCCCCACTATTGATCTGGGATGCCTTATGCGCTGGATCAGGGGGCACAACATTCACTTGATCACCCCGGCGCTTGGCTTTGCCATGCGCCTGATGGGGGTGAAAAGGTGGGACTCTCCTCCGATGATTTGCGTAATGTGATCATTCACAAACGCCGATCAGGAGAGTCGACCGACAAGCACAATGTGCCCCTCACAGGGCACAACTGTGCGGTGGTCACCATCAACTGTTGTTGCAAGACAGTAGTCCCACCACAAAAGCAGTCTGTGTTCCAGCGACTGCAGTCATCAACACCCCTCCGGTGTTGCCTCGGGGAGAAGGAGTCGATTGAAGAAGAGCCGGAACTAAATGTTGCTTCTTGCAACGTAGTCTCTAACTCCTCATCAATCCGAAAAGCGACTAGCAACTCCTCGACCTCGTCCTCATCCAAGAGCCAGCCGAGGAAGACCAAGGTGACTGTCTCGTCCTCAGGAGTGTTTGAAGGCACCCGAGCAAGAAAGAAGATTTCGGAAGAAGTAATAGCTGGGGGTAGTCAAGCCCTTGTTGATCCTCCTCCCGAAGACGAAGATATCCTCCAGAGCGTAACTGGAGGTAGCCAGGATGAAACTCCAGGAGAAGCGACTCTTCTACAGGAGAGCGAGGCTGAAAGTGAAGCTTCAACCGATCCATCCACTTCCAGTCACGTCATGACAGTATACATGACAGGAGGTGGTGATACGGAGTCTGATGCTCCGCCAGCAGACCTCATTCAACGCATGGATACTTTGGAGGGGGGACTCAAAACCCTCTCTGTCTCCATGCAAACACTGACTCAAGCAGTATTTGAGATACGGTCAGCTTTGGTCAGGGCACCTTCCATCAATCCTGACCCAGGAGCCAACAAAAAATCAAGTGTGCCCCTTCAACGGGCATCCTTGAATACCGATTGCCGTGAAGCACCTCGATATCGGAACCTTCGAATTTACAACTCCAGGCTGTTCCACCTTCTCCGACTCCCAGTTCCACGGAAGACGTGGTTGAGATGATCAGGGACTTCCGTGAATGCTTCGAGTCAAAGAACAGACAAGAGGAGCGCCAGAAGATGGAGATCCCGCAACCATACCCCCTCGAATGGAACAAAGTGGTCTATCCTCCCAAGTATAAATCACAAACGTTAACGCCATACGACGGAAAGGACTCTCCACGCCGCTATCTGACGTATTTCCAGTCTCAAACGGGACATCTCCCGAAGGAAGACGTGCTACTCACCAGCCTGTTTGTCGGGGCATTGAAAGGAGTGGCTTACGACTGGTACTACAGTCTCCCTGACAACTCCATATCCTCCTTTAAGGACTTGACATGCCTCTTCCTCGATTGTTTCTACAACGGAGGGAAAGACATGACGATGGCGTCCCTTATAGAAGTACGTTAGACAGAAAAAGAGACCGTTCGAGCATTCATCGAACGATTACGATAAGCCTGCTTGAGACTGCCCCCGGGTATGCCAGAACATGTGCTCCTCTCCTCCTGCAGCATGAAGATGCTTCCTGCGATCAAGCTTTGGCTCAATTCCATGCCTCCTCCCAACTGGAGCTCATTGATTATTGAGGCCGAAGCAGCTGAAAAGAAGGCATGCAATGCTCGCCTTCTGGGAGTCAGTTTCCCTGCCTTTGAAGACAAGAGAAAACGGCCTGCTACCAGCAACCCTAGACGTGAGGCGAAGGGGAAGCAGGCATTGACTGTCAACGCTTCTAAAAGCGCACAAGCACCTACTCAAAAGCCTTCGCTTGTACCGAAGCCAAAGGAGGTCTACTCCTTTAATGACGAAGACACCTTACAACTTTTCGAGATGTTGAAGCAGGGTGACAAGATTAAATTATCGGACCCGAAGCGTCCCGACGAGGTTGGGGAGTTGACAACCCGAGGTACTGTCACTACCATCGGTTTGTCGGACATCCAACTCAGGACTGCTACGTCCTCAAGAATTACATCCAGCGCATGATCAATGCGAATGTTATCTCTGTAGATTATGAGAAGAAGACAGTCTCGGCCAACCTGGTGTCGCTCCAATTCGGCACCTTGCCGCCAACCACAACACAAGATGGTCAACCTACCACCTACCCGTGACAACATGAGTGGACTCATCCCACTCACCACATCTCGGGGAGAGATCGTATGGGTTCACCCAAACCTCATCTCCGAAGTTACTCAACCGGGGGTACGCTCTGCTTCCAAAACCAAGGGCTAGAAGACCAAGTCTTGCCGCATGCTCTCTTCCTCCACGGAAGAGGCACTTCCTGTACAAATGCGTTCGCAGCAGAACGCCCAACCTGACGAAGCTGTCGTCGAGGTGGTGCCTCCCTGCACCACCCCTGCTGCCCAGGAAGGGGGTCCATCCAGACCTCCAGTAGCCAATAAACAGAAGCACGTAGAGGCCCGCTTCGACAAGTCTTTGTAAAGAGAAAATGCTTCGGGGCTAGCCAAGCCCCACAACTTCGACATACTGGCACAACTTGCCGATACTCCTGCTCGCTTATCTCTGTTCGAGCTTCTTCGTCTTTCTAAAGACACTCGTGAAGCTCTCTGTGAAGCCTTGAAGGATGCGGAGCCCTTCATCAGTCAGGTTAAGCAGCCTGAGGATATCCCAACAACATGTACGTACTGCCATTGTATGGAGAAAGTCATCCCCAACATAACCTTCATCCAACAAGACATGTTACTCAAGCACAACCGGCACAACAGGTCGCTGTATTACACAAGGTATGTGGGTTCCGTCAAGGTGAAGCGAATTCAGATTAATCCAGGATCTTCCCTCAACATCATCTCTAGGACTCTGCTCTTAATATTGGGAATCCCGATGCACCGTCTGGCGCCTTCTAACACTACAATCAGCGGTTTCAACGCCAGCAGAAGTGAACCGTTGGGCAAAATCCGACTGAAATGTCATATCGGTAACTTCCGAACCGAAGTGACTTGCTATGTCATAGACGCCGACGTCAACTACAACCTCCTACTAGGTCGGCCGTGGCTGCACGAGTACATGGTGGTGCCGTCTACACTCCACCAATGCATGAAGTATGTGTCCACTAACAACATCATCCGAACAGAGTTCGCCGACATTGACCCCTTCAAAGGGGTCGAGGCCTACTTCACCGATGCTAGCTTATATAAGTCGCTCGATGAAGGGGAAACAAATGATGCTGATGACGAAGCAGAAACGGCGGCGGAGACGGACATGGAGACAGAGATGATTCCCAACGCTCCTCTGAAAATTCGACTCAAAGGAAGACCGCCTCAAACGCTGCCTCCCATGACAATCAAGTTACCTGGAAAAGTATCGACTTCTCTAGGTAGAACATCCACCGAAGCTCCCTTGAAGATACGGCTCAAAGGAAAACCTCCTCAAATGTCGGCTCTCCTTATGGCAAAAGTACAGAGAAAGGCACCGGTCACCGAAGGCGCAGTTGAGGCACCCCTGAAGGTGCGTCTTAAAGGGAAGCCTCCGCAATCTTCAGCCTCGCTCAAGCTACAAGAGAAGGTCCACATAGCCCTCTCAGAGCCCAAGGTCAAGTCTGTGATGAGTTCTCCCGAGCCAGCGCCAGTGCTCACAGATGAGGAGTTAGGAGAATACATATCTGCTGATATAGATGCACCTTCACTTGACAATGTAATCCCACGAGACAAAATCTCATATTTTATCAATAATAGAGTGTCTTTCAATTATTCTAGTCTTCCACATTGGAATGCCATGTATATACTAGATAACGCTCTGCGGTCGTTACAAACACAAATAACGACTATCAATCATGTAAATCGAGTAGTCCCGTCCCAATGAGTCTGTTTTATAGTCCCACTGCGGAACCAGGACGAAGAACCCATCATCTTCGGCAAAGTCGAGAGTCATCAGGACCTCCCGCCAATCGAGCCAGAACTGGATACCGGCAGAATACAAGTCTATCGGTACACGGACAAGGCAAAGTACCTCATCCAAAAGATGGGCTATGATCTGAAAAGAAACAAGGGCCTGAACTACGGCAAAGGCCGACGTCTTCCCCTCCGACTCCCAATACCTGAGGGAAAGCCGCAGGACTACTATCATCGTACTCGACGGGGGGTGGACTATGTCACGCCGTCGGCAACTTCAGAGAGTTCGAAAGCGGAAGAAGTGGGGCACTCTCATTTATCTGAAGCATCAACTTGGGATTCCGGTACCAGTATCGGCCCAATCTTCAGGAAGGTGCTATCAGTCAACATGGCATCTGCACAATCTTGAGAGGATGAAGGCGATGACTAAATGCCGAAATTCTTTGTGGAAGAACCTTGGGCTCAACGCCTAGGAGCGCAGTGGGAGACTCATTTTGAATTACGCGAACCCCCTACCGAAGACGAAGTCGAGCAGATCGACCTTGGGGATGGGTCTTCTCCCAAACCTATCTTCATCAGCAAGAGTCTAAAGGAAAGAGATCGGGAGTCTTTAGTCCAATTGGCCAAAGAATACATCGAGTCTTTGTTTGGAGCTATGAAGATATGCCGGGACTTGATCCCCAGATCGCGATACATAGACTTAACATCTTACCTGATGCCAAGCCTATAAAGCAGCAACAACGATATTTTCGTCCTGATGTCATGAATGCTATCGATCAAGAGGTGGACAAACTCCTGAGCAGCGGGTTCATTCGCGAAGAGAAACATCCGGATTGGGTGGCCAATGCCGTCCCTATCACCAAGAAGAATGGAAAGATACGAGTCTGCATCGACTTCAGAGATCTCAATACTGCTTGCCCGAAAGACGAATTCCCGCTTCCAATCACTAACGTGATGATTGACAATACATGTGGCTTCGAACGCATGACTTTCATGGACGGGTACTCGGGCTACAACCAGATCAAAATATTTTCCGAAGACGCAAAACACACGTCATTCAGGACTCCGAAAGGGGTTTTCTGCTACACAGTAATGCCCTTTGGTTTGAAGAACGTTGGTGCTACGTACCAACGAGCTATGAGTACCATCTTCCGTCAACATCTACGCAAAACAGTTGAATGCTATGTTGATGATATCGCCGTCAAGAGCCGTCTCAAAGGTGATCACTTACAAGACCAAAAGACAGTCTTCGATCTCATGCGAGCGCATCAACTCAAGATGAACCCCGCTAAATCCTTCCTTGGGGTTTCTAGCGGAAAGTTCTTAGGCTTCATTATCACAGTGAAATGCATTCATGTCGACCTCGAGAAGACTAAAGCCATCCTTGACATGAACCCTCCGAAGAACCTCCGAGAACTTCGAGGCCTGCAAGGGCTGCTTGCATACATCCGAAGGTTTATAGCAAACCTTTCCAGAAAATGTCAACCCTTCACCCAGCTCATGAAGAAGGGAGTCTCCTACGTGTGGACATAAGAATGCCAGAAAGCTTTCGATGATATCAAAGCTTACCTGACGAGCCCGCCAGTCCTAGTGGCACCCGTCGTAGGCAAACCATTTCTCCTCTACGTCCGCCCCATGGATCATTCCCTCGGCGCTTTGTTGGCTCAGAACAACGATGCAGGCTACGAGCAAGCTATCTACTACCTTAGTAGGACAATAATCGGGGCAGAACACCGGTATAACCCCGTCGAAAAGGAATGTTTGGCTTTGGTGTTCGCCATCCAGAAGACTCGCTATTACGTTTTGGGCCAGACAATTCATGTTATCTCCCGAGTCAATCCACTCAGGGTTCTCATGACGAAGCCGGGATCATTGAACTCCCGACTAGCTATATGGGCAATCCTGTTGACACGGTATAACATGGTATTCGTCCCACAAAAAGCCATCAAGGGCCAAGCTCTAGCCGACTTTTTAGTCGCGTACCCGATCCCAGAATCCTCCTGACTCTATAAAGACATCCCGGATGAGGTCCAAGAATCAAATATCGCCGAAAAAAACTCCGTCTGGCGGGTATTTTTTGATGGTGCTTCGAGAACAGGCCCCAAAGGCCAAATCATCGCAGGAGTGGGGGTGGTCTTAGTCTCCCCCAATTAGCTGGTCATCCAGCGTGCGTACTTCCTTTCAAAGCCGTGCTCCAACAATATTGCCGAGTACAATGCTTTCATCATGGGACTCCAGTTGGCACGACTACTGGAGGTAGATCATCTGGAAGCTTATGGCGACTCAAAACTCGTCATTAACCAGATCCGAGGGCAGTACGAAGTTCGTCATGAAGATCTGGTTCCTTACCATGAAGTTTTATTGAATATTATCTCAACCTTCACCAAGTTCTTCATAGAACACGTACCTCGGCTACAAAACCTGGAGGCTAACGCTCTGGTTGGCCTCGCCGCTTTATTAGCAGCACCCCTCGGGACTCAACACTACGTCACGGTAGTTGGTCGAGACTTGGTCTGTCCTAAAAACAATCTATGCACACAAATGTCCCATGCCATGACGACAAGTACCGGTATTAATGTCCGAGACTGGAGGTTCCCGTTCATCGACTTCGCTGTCTTTGGAATTCTCCCAGAAGACCCGAAAGAAGCCGTCTCGGTCAGAAGGCATTCCTTTCGATTTTATTATGATGCAGCTACTAAAACACTGTACCGACGCTCCTACGATGGACTTCTCCTTCGATATCTATCCAACGAAGAAGCAGCCAAAGCCCTTCGGGAAGCTCATGACGGAACTTGCGGGGCTCATCAACCCGGGCCTAAGTTGCATGATCGACTGCGACGCATGGGTTACTACTGGCCAACCATGGCAGCCGACGCCGTCGACTATGCTAAAAAATGCCATGCTTGCCAGCTTCACGCCGACTTTATCCATACACCATTGGAACCACTACATCCTACTGTCGCCTCCTGGCCCTTCGAAGCTTGCGGCATGGACATTGTGGGACCTATCACTCCTCCTTCATCGAGAGGACACTGCTTCATTCTAGCCATCACCGCCTACTTCTCCAAATGGGCAGAAGCAGTTCCACTGACGGAAGTGAAAAGCTCTAGGGTGATCAGCTTCATCAAGCATCATGTCATCTACCGTTTCGGAGTACCCCGTAGGATTATCTACGACAATGGTCCATAGTTCATCATCCATGCTTTCAGCAGATTCTGTGACAAGAATCGTATTCAGAACGTGGCATCAACCGCCTACAATCTGGCAGCGAACGGATTGGCCGAGGCTTTTAACAAGACTATCGTCAGGCTACTCAAAAAGGTCGTGTCATCCAACAAACATGACTGGGACGAAAAGCTCGGCGAATGCCTTTAGGCCTACCGTACAACGGTTCGGACTCCGACGGGCAACACACCATTCTCCTTAGTCTACGGGAGCGAAGCGGTACTGCCTCTCGAAATCCAGATACCCTTACTCCGTGTTGCAATCACAAACCAGTTGACGGAGGAAGACAATCAATGCCGCCGTCTGCGAAAGTTAGAAGCACTTGATGAGAAACGCCTCTTAGCTCAACAGCGCATTGAACTCTATCAAGCCCATATATCACAGGCTTTCAACAAAAAGGTCAAGCAGAGGACTTTCCAAGTAGGCGACCTGGTCCTGGCAGTCAGGAGACCGATGGTGTTGACTCACAAAACACCAAGAAAGTTTGAGCCCAAATGGGAATGACCTTTCATCATAGAGACGGTATACTCAAACGGTGCTTACCGCCTCGTCCGACCAAACGGGGACTTGTTCATGATGCCCATCAACAGCAAGTTCCTAAAGAAGTACTACTCTTGACATCTTTCAGATATGTACTTCCATCTCTACCTAGCAAGGGAATCAGTGGACCTGATCATTAGAGCTCACATATACCTCCCTTTCACAAAATCTTATGCTTTCGGAACCCAGTTGTTCCGTGGCATTCTATCTCCAGAAGAAGAACAACCACGTATACATTACCTCTGAGTTGCTCCTCTACGCCCTACAAAGCAGAATCTTACACTCCGTAAGATTACGCTACTTATCATGTTTACCATGTCCATATTTTCTCTGAGTCAACATCCCGTACAGACAACCCATGCGTTGCCGTACATCGATCGCAGAACTTTCATGTCCATATTACCTCTGGGTAGTTCCGCGTATCCTCCAGAGTCACTCCTAACACGTCCATAACACCTCTGAGTAGGAAGATTCCGTCATTTGAATCCAATATTTGCCACGTCCACATTACCTCTAAGCAAACATGTCGGTCCTCTCAAACTTATTATCTGTACCTAAAAACTAAGGTGCGCAAAAGATAATAGGTCCACACAAATCACTAGTTCATGACAGTAAAGATGAACACACCAGAAAATTATTTATTTTGCATTCAAAAGTAAAGGATTACATCCCCAGCAAAGTTTCCAAAAACAAAAAAAAAACAAAAAAAAGAAAAAAAAGGAGATTATAATCCCTAAGCATCATTGGGATTGGTTGAAAGCTCTTCGATCCGATGCTTCAATTCTTCAGCCCGAGTCCCCACAGTCGCCAAGACTCGGCGTTCAGCTTCTTGAAGCATCATCTCCACAGCCTCAGGAGCAGTATCATTCTCGTACTTAGCGTCCAACTCTTGCCGCTGGCAGGTCAGAGAAAGAAGATGGCGGGTAAAAGCTGCTTCTTTCTCCTTGGATGCTACGTGCTCAGCCTGGGCTCGCTTAACATCTAGTAAAAGTTGGGCTCGCTGGTCTTCAAGGAGGCGAATCTTGGCAGTAACCTCCGCTATACTAGCATCCAATACGGCCCGCAGCTCCACCTTCTCCTGCATGGACTGAGATAGTCCCTTCGCCGCAGCCTCAGCATCGGCCACCTCGCGGTCCCAGATGGCCACCGTGGCCTGATAAGACGACTCGACATCAGCTATCAATTTCTTATTTTCTGCTTCTATCAGAGCAGAAAAGTCATTCCGTCGAATACTTTGAAGTTCGGAAAGATGCTGGTCGAGCTCAGCCACCGACGCCTCCAGAATCTCAGCCATATGATCATGGCCCCGGTGGGAACGTATCAGACCAATATAAGGGAGCGCCATGGCTTTTGCTGTCGTGAAACTCCCATTCGTATTCAGCACTGTCGATACTCCTTTTTGCAGCATCTTGTACACTGCCTCAACAACAAACTTTACATACTCATTCGCATCAGCCAACACTTGAGGCATCATAGCAGGAGTTGTAGGAGCTGCTGTAATGGACGACGGACCAGAAGAAGATCCACCGACCTCAATCCGCGAGGCTGAAACCTCAACATCAACCGACCCTCCCTCGTTGGGGACTTGAACTTCGCCGCTCGCCCGAGGAGCTAAGAGAGCGGAAGGAGCCGAATGGGGCATCGATATCGTCCACCAAGTAGAAGGAGCAACAAAGGGTTCTTTTACCAGTAAACCCTTACCCTTTTGAATCTCGGAGGAACCACCGACGTCTGGGGTTGTCTCCTCCGTCTCCAAAACACCACCTGCAGCCCGCACAGGACCTTCCTCCTCCGGCAAGACAGCAGGATCAGCATCTGTTCCCTGACTCGATATTTTCTCTGGAGTCAGGCTCGGCAGACGAGTCTCGTCTCCCTCATCAAATCCCTCCACGGGAATAGAGTCTGCCAGTACCTCCTGGACGACAGCCATTTCGGCTTCCACTGCTGGGTCTGGGGTAGGGCTCGGCAACGGTATAGCTGACCTCCCTTCATCATGATGAGAAGAGGAATCAACCCTCTCCTCTGTTACAACCACGCTTGTTGCCCCTACTGCAGGCTCAGGGATCTCTGGAGGAACGTCATCCGAAGAAGACGAACTCCATTCTTCTTCCTCATCCGAAAGCACCGCTTCGGTTGGGACCTCGATACCAGAGGCCCCCACGGCAGCTTGTACTATCCTGGGAACTGCTGCATCTTCAGCTTCCCTTCCAACATAGTCTGGAGATACTAAAATCTCCACAGAAGCGACATCATCAGGGTTCTCCTCCACGGAAGATGCTACAATCGACGGAATGCGCTCGTCAGAGGTGCTCGCCACCAACTTCGGTCTGCTAGCACCCAGTTTCGAAGCTCGGGGTCTCCTCTTCAGCGGCTCCTACAAAAAGAAAGCATATGTCACAAGAATGGTAGAATGAACCAGACTATGTAGGACGTCCTTACCTCTACAGGAGCTGATTCTGTTGACACTACCGGTAACACTGCTTTCCTCTGCCTCTTCGGCGCAGAAGAACCGGCCTCCGTGTCGGCACGTCTCTTCGGGTGATCAGCCGAGGGCTCTGCCTGAGTACCCCCCGAGGATACGACAGGGGTATCTCGGTAACCAACCTCTGGCGGGCGGTACAATCGAGCCTTCACCAACATGTTCCCAGTCGCCTCTAATTAGGTGCCGACAATGAAACCGGTCTCCCTATCATATCCAGGGGAAACGGTGTTCATAGCACAATAAATTTTGGCGGCTGAAAAAAGAATCGGCGGCCGTGGATTCAGAACTGGCATGGTAAAGCGAGCTCCGGTGCATCCGGCATTGTAGTAATGCCAAGCTCGTGCCCCGTCCAGCAGACTTCCAGTATACCCCAGGCTAGTACTGGGGTTCTCCAACATCAATTGAGCATAGCCGAATTGACGTGCAAAACGGCTCAACAAATGCGGCTCCAGGTAATACTGGTTCCAATTCCGGTATACCAAATGGGACGGCCGGATGCTTTACAACCAACGGAATCCCCACGGAGGAAGAGTTGTTGCGTCTTCACCCGAATCTGCTAAATCTTCGTTAGCCTCGAAGCCTATAAAGATGGGACCAACTTTGGTGATCTCCCATCCCTGAAGGTAGGATATAAGTTTTCTACAAATAGGAACGCCAGTATGCAGCCATTTCCTCTGGTAGAAGCGACGGAGGAATGCATCTCCGGCTACGTGATCTTCTTCTTGGCCCGGACTCATCACGTTGGGATGGTGCAAAATCAACCACCCCATCAGATAATGAAACGACAGTTCGGCACGGAGAAAGTTGTCATTCTTACCTCGTTCATGAATGACGTTACCCGCGAATTCTCGTAAACCTCGCAGCAAGTTACACACCATCACGGGGAGTAGAGCCAAGCGACGGCCGAAAACCAACTTCACAGCTGGCAGGATGAGGTTCCGGGTCACCCTCTCCACAGAGCCTGACCCGCCTGAAAAGACGTAATCTCGGAGCTATATCATCAGATAAGCAGCCAATACTGCTTTGGATGACATCCGATGAGTACGGTGCCAGAAACAGCTATAGAAATGCTCGTCCGACTCCCGGTCCTCGTTTTCGCGGGGGCTCTTCTCATTTAGTCTGCTCATTTCGGAGAGCACATCAGTACTGGAGAGAGCTGGCGGAGTCGTGAACCGAGAGGGATCCTCCTTGTCTTGTTCATAGACATAATCCCTCCAAGCAGTCACATAGGACTGCGTCCCGCCCTTATCCTTCTTCTGCATATAATAGTGATGACTCGCCACTTCTTTGAAGATAGCCATCATCTCCTCTTCTTTGTCCCCAAGGACTTGGAACTCCTCGTTAGTCGGGAAGTATTCCTCATAGGGTTCTGATCCCCAAGGAAGCCTCGACACCTCATACATTTCATGAAGTGCAAGTCCTAGCTCCCCCACCGGAGTGAAGAAGGTCCCGGTCTGGTATTAAACATCTCCAGGAGCGCAAGGAACATATGCCTGTTGATGTCGACGCCCGCCTGGGTGGCACGGATAGCGGCAGTCAGCTCAATCTCCCTGAGTTCGATTTGAAACTTCGTCAGAACCCAGAGTGTCAGCCTGTCCCACTTGGATACATAATGACACCAACCCTCTACCCAAAATTCACCCTTCGGGTACGACTGCTTCGATGACAGCATATGATTTACGAAAGTCGAAGCACCAAAGAAAAAAGTGTCGATAGGGACGTCACTATAAATACTCCCAAAATGCAGAGTTCGCCAGGTGAAAGATGGCCCAGCCCGCGTGGCGGCCAAAGTATCCCTCTGGTTCGAGGAAGCATCGATCCTGATGGTGCCCGCCACTGCTCCCCCCCTGAGACGGGGTTAGCACCTATGTCATCCTCCTCTTGGAAGCAAGACGACAGAAAGCTGTCAAAGGCCATTGACGCTCGAGCTGCTTAATGGACATGTGCACCCCTTTGGTTGTGAAGAACCAATCTTCCTTGATCCTCAACACCTTCGCTTCAGTAGAAGTGAGGCGATCCCCAAACAGGAACTCAGAAAAGTTATATTATCATAAATGGCAGATTTCAAACTGCCACGCTCCATCATCCGTTGGAGGAATGCATACTGTTGTTCCCAGATTTGGGTCATTCTCTCGGGAGGCTGATCCAGCATGATGGCAGCTCGGATAGGATTTATCACCTCCTCGTTATAGTCAACTCCCATCTGACAGAGAGCAGCGTCTAGAAGCACTTCGTTCAAGAGTGGGACGGTCATCAAAACTGGCGGTTAGGGAAAGATGACAAAGACTCAGATATGTTAAAATGGCAAAATATCCGAGCCACGTTCTCATCAGAAGCGCATACACTGAACCAAGGCTCAGACGCATCTGAAAAGAAGCTTCAGCGCATCATCAGGACTCGAAGTCCATACGCATCAGCATGGAGGTTCAGCTCATCATCAGGACTCGAAGTCCATGCGCATCAGCAAGAAGCTTCAGCGCATCATCAGGACTCGAAGTCCATGCGCATCAGCAGGAAGCTTCAGCGCATCATCAGAACTCGAAGTCCATTCGCATCAGCGAGAAGCTTCAGCACATCATCAGGACTCGAGGTCCATGTACGTCGGCGTATGTGAGTTCTAAATTTTTTTTACTCAAGTACAGAAAGGTACGACAAAGAATGACAAAACCCACCAATCACCGTCAGCTGAACATCGACGGGCGTCCTGGGGACATCATCAATATCGACTGCCGTAGGCTCTTTTTCTTTGCTTCGCCCTCGGCCAGCACCACCGCGAGGAGTCTTAGGGGCCATTCTTCAAGTTTTGGGAAAATTTCTTAAAGACACAAAGAATAAGAATAAAACAAAGAAGAAAGACTCTCCCTCCATCAGACGCCTATTTATAGGCCTGGTCATACGCGTGAACCGATGAAGCGTGACGTCAGCAGCCGCTTGGGGTTCTGCGAAATGATAATGGCGGATATCCAAAAGATCATCATTAATCTTTTCGTTTATTTCGAAGCGTTATCATTGGCATTTAAAACTGAGAGGAGCGTGCGCCTCATCAACAGATGCGCGGAGCAATCAGGCGCCCCTAACAGTCATGTGCCCCATTGAAGACACCACCATGCTTCCTATTCAAAGTATTCCAAAACTTCAGAAAGTTTCGAAAACTTTGAAGGGGGTCTTGTAGAAGCATGAAAATTTCAGGCGCATCAACTACCCAAGTCAACATGCGCCGAGAATATCATAAAACAGTAAAAGAGTAGCAGCATAAATGGGTTTTTTATTTCATAAAAAGTCTGTTACATGACTAAAGACTCTCTTTACATAGAAGACTCTTTTTACATAAAAGACTCTTTTTACGAAGAAAAAAATCAAAAAAAGCCTAAAGCCTACGCTTCATCCAGGCGCGTCTCAGTCAGGCGCATCTCTTCAGCATCTCAGTCAGGCGCATCTCTTCAGCGTCTCAGCTAGGCACATCTCTTCAGCGTCTCAGTCTGGCGCATCATGAAGTCTCAGCATATGCGCTCTACTTCGACCCGATCAAGTGCTTCGGCTAATTAAGCAGTTATTGAGCATAACAAGAGCGGGCGATCAACCCCACTCTAGCTGGAGGAAGAGCTCTCCAATGCCCAAGGAAGATGGGAGCACCACAATTCTGATCTGTGGCTCTTCCAGCATAACGAAGACGGGACTCGAACGTCCCGATCTTTGGATACAACAGGCACCTTCGGCCTGCATCGGGACCCGCGATTCTGACTTTTGGATGTAACAGTCACCTTCACGAGTGTGTACGAAGATAACTCGACGCATCTTCACCCTCGGGAGCGTCTTGTCAACGGAATGTACTCGAGCGAAAAAGTTCATCTCCATTCGGGAAGACGGGAGAGAACGAGAAACAAACTCTCTCCTTGCTGCTATTTATAGGCCGGGCAAATTAAACCCATGCATCAAGTGGCGGGCTCTTCGAATTCCATGCAATGAATTTGCATTCATGGTGATGAACCTATCCCTTCAAAATCAGCCCAGTCAATATGCACAATCAAAACATTGGAAACCCAACAGTCGGGCCTAGGTGGATGCGCCGTATGGCAAATCCCTGCGCCTCCTTATGATGCGCTCAAAACAGAGATCGAGCCCATGATCCGAGCATTTAATGCTGAGTAACAGGCCGGATAGAAGCCCATGCGCCTATCACATCGAATATTTAATGCCGCATGACAGAGGCGGCAACACGCCCCCCGAGGAGTCTCCACCCTTCAGAGTTATTCGGTCGAGCTGCCTTGCCAAGTGGCCAACCAAAGCTTATGCGCCACCACAGCCATATGCCCAAATCTTTGCGTGTGCCTCAAAGCCATGCGCTTGGACTCGCTCTTGATCCCTAAAGACAACAGCTAAAGTCCTTTCCATGCGCCCAATCCTAGGCGCATCCTGTCAGATCAGTCTCCACCAAATTCGAGATCTTTGAGCCACGGACATATGCCACGTGTCCTTTAACTCAGTTCAGTCCACGAAGGGATGCTAACTACCCAAGATCTCAGCAACCGAAGAATCCTCTCAGTCGCCACGTGTCAGCTCTTCCGCAGCACCACAGGCGCAACATGAAGAATTCAATCCCCAAATCAGGGCGCATCAACCATGCGCCCCCACCAGCTCCAGCCACGTGGCGTTCCTACGTACAGGCACATCCTACATATGCGTGCATGAGCAGCCCAACCTGCTGCTTATAAATAGAGGGATCACTTCCTTCTTCATACACACACACTGACAAAGGCAGACATACATACTCAGAGAGAAGCACCTCCACAGAGGCCAGAAGAGACACTTAATGCCCGCTTCTCCTCGTAACGCTCCGACATCCAGAGCAATCCAGACCTTCAGAGAATCTAAAATCGTCGTCAGATCGTCAACGGAGTCAACGCATTACCACTCGCTCCATCGACACAAGTACCCAGATAAAAATAAAAGTGTACTCCTAGGACTACATCTGAGTCCTACACTGTAATACTGTTCTGTTTGTGATTGAAATTCCCATTCAAAGATTTTAATGGCAAACATGAACGAGTATAATTCACTGAATGCAGTTTCAATATTTAAAAATGACTATACAACAGAGGTTAGCCTTTAAATATATGATTTGAAAAAAAATAAATACAGAAAGACAAATAACTAAACAAAGAAAAATAGTAAATAAATACAAAGACCATACTTACCGACTGACTGAAGTACCTTTGATATGTGATCGGTCTCGGGACAATTATATGATACTGTCTACACTGTATAAAGTTATACGGTCTACACTGTATAAAGTTACACGGTGTAGCACTGTATAATGTATACGGTCTACACTGCATAAAGCAATGATGAAAACACTGTCTATACTGTATAAAGCAATAATGAATCACGGTCTACACTGTATAAAGCAATAATGAATCACGGTCTACACTGCATATACTGTATAAGGTCAGATCACACATCTTTGGTACTTTACCTCCCGATACGACAAAATATAATAAAACATAAAAGACGAAAATCATATATCTATTGACTAACAATGATGTATAATAAAGCTCAATATCGAAAACAAACAATAAACTGTACTCGCCTGTGGTCCTTTACTGGTAAAACCGATAATCCAAACTACTTAGTGTGCCACAATAGTCAAAACTCGTACATCAGTCTTCGGATGCTGAAATAAATATTACCAATATTCTTAGAATAGTCAAATTAGCTAGAATTGTCTGTCCTAAAGTCCAATTCTGGATACAGGGGCAAAACAGTAATTTCGGGTCAAAATAGTGTCTACGGATTTGTTTTGATGATACGAATCCATCCGTATGTCCTAAGTTGGATTCCGGCAGGCCGTGCACAAAATCGCCTGTTGAATCGGACCGTGGGGCCCACAAAACGGCGATCCGATCAACTGTCTCAGAATTGGACCAAACTTGGCATACAGGACAAAAAAAATGATACAGTCCTGTTGGCATAAGTTTCGTCTCGATCTGACGAGCGTGTACAAAGTAATTAGGAAATTTGTACAGAGGCCGATACGGTAAATTTTGACGGATACACATCAAATTCGTCGTGCACACGCGACCAATTTGAATTCCGTCAAAGCCCACACGTTCACGAAGCCGTTACGCACCTTTCAATGCTTTCGGTTCGCGACCACGTCATCCGGATTGGCGGGACGCACGTCGTATAGAAGATTTTTCATAAATTTCTAATATTTTGAAAACAGTTTTTCCTAATCTTTGGAATCCGATTTCTCAGCGTGTAGTCGACAAAACCAAATTCCGTAAACTGGGTTTCAGTGTCCTATAGGTTGTCTAGGACTGCCTTCAAATAGATTTCTAAATGTAGCTACGGCTTGGCGGCAATTTGCCTTCCAATATGGGTGTTTGGACTGATTTAGGTGTCCTGTTTTCAACAGTTTTTTGATGATTTTCAACTCGATTTCTCTCGAGTTTCGGGTTACTAGAATTTAAACTATTTAACAGGGATTTAAGAGGGTTATATTGGCTACGTACCAGAGAAATTGGTTCAGGAATTCGTCGAACGATGTTGGAGAAAACTCACGGCGAAGTTGGCGCATCTGCTGCTAGTTTCTGTCGGTGCTGTGCGCGTGATCTGGGTTCGGTGAAGGTTCTGGCCGGCCGGCGGTGGCACTCAGCGGCCGCAAGCACGCCGGGGAAGGTCGCCAGGGGGTCGGCGCTAGGGTTTTAGGTTTTTTTTTCCTAATTTTCCTTCTCTCTCTCTCTCACGTTCTTTACATATAGTTGCTTGCCGAATCAAACCAATGAGCGGTGGAGAAAGTTATAGGCTCGGCCTTGCTTAAGGTTCGGGTGGTTCTGCTGTGCGGACTCGGGGGGTTTACTAGTTTATGTGGGCTTTAGGGTGCACTGTTCCCCTTGCGGGAACAGTGTTGATATATATATATATATATATATATATATATATATATATATATATATATATATATATATATATATATATATATATATATATATATATATTTTATAACTAAATAAACCCCAATATTATCCATTCCTAGTGTAGGCCCTATTTGTGTATATATATATATATATATATATATATATATATATATATATATATATATATATATATATATATATATATATAATAATATTTAATTGACAAAAATAATATAACCAATAATAATAAAATAATATTATATATATAATAACCTCAATAAAATAATAATAAATATAACAAAATTCAATAAAAACAATAATGGTGTATATATACCATTATGCGCAGTCTAATAATCCCAAAATGCACAAAGACCCATTTTACACAAGTGTCATTGAATATCAACAAATAATAATATTTATAATATTTAATTATGAATACTTAGAAATATTTATTAAATCATTAAAACAGAAAACCACCCACTCACCAAAATACATCAACATGTATGTCATCGGACGTCCCACATGACTGCATGGGCTTGGGCTTGTCTTGGGTCCTATCTGGACTAATTCGGTATAACCGGGTTCCCTAAAACTCAATAAAATAAATAAGTCTACGGTAAGGGTCAAGTCGCATCTTGGCCTGGTTTTCCTAGTTAGGACATCACTATGGCTTGGCCTTCCCTACTAGGCCTAATACACTAGTCAAAGCACGCCATTGCACTATCCGTGCCACGATTTCTAGTCACCTTGTACTCCAAAACTCAACCATGGCTTAAATCATTTACCGTAATAATTAACTAAATAACTATTTATAAAAAATTCTAAAATCACCATTTAATTCAAGTAAATAAATAAAAATATTTTATCAAAATTTCGGAAAGAGGGGTTACATTATTAAACCCCAATTAACACATATATATCTCATCTATAGGTCTTGTGACTCCACTTTGAGCCTCGATTCATATTGACTGCTCAGGACCGCAGGCGAAAAAAATTCTCTGATAGTTTTCAATACTTTGATATTTTGTATATCTATTCAGTTATAGTATTTTACTTGATTCTCGACACGAGGATACACGAACTAGTATATGTTGGATCCCGTCATGAGATATTATTTCCGGTTAACCTGGTATATTGTTACTTGTTCGATATTGTTTCTTGTACTTGTATAGACACCAATTTGGGAGTGGACTGGCCCCCTGCTCTTTGAATCCTGTATCATGACGTGTCATGGTTGGATCCATTATACTATTCAGGGGATTGGGGAGTTATTAGAGTTTATGTGATCAATACCCCACTTGTTTACTACTTGTGCATAGCTCACCCTCGCCACACGTAGGGTGTAGCCTGACCTTATACTACTTGCGCATAGCTTTCTATTGTGGCCGACCTGATCCTCTATACTCGTATTTGTTCATAGCCGGTCAAATGGAACAGCCTGATCTGGACCCAAGCCGATCACATAACACTCTAATATCTCAAAGCACCGTTTATACTTATATTATACGCAGATTGCCTGTGTCACTTTACATTCCAGTTTTACTATATATTTCTTATACTATGACATGATATTCAGTTTATCTTGCACTTCCTACTTCCAGTTTTGTTATTCTATCATGTACTTCATTATAACTGTTTCTTATAGCATTTGTCAATTTAATGGAACTGTTGTTGGCGTTTCTACTTCGCTCCAATCATGACTGGATAACTATTTTTCAGAGGACTTAGAGGCTGATTACACAACCTACTACGGGTTTGGGATAGATTGTGACATTGATCAGGACTTGCCTGTTGAGCCGGTGCTCTTAGAGGACGCACCTCCAGTAGTGACTTAGTTTAGCTTGATTTTGTTGGGTTTGTATCCAGATTGATACATTTGGTCTGTTGTATTAATTTGGGATTGTACTATGTCTTAACTTCTAAACTTGTGTGTTTGTGACTTTGCTACTATTTTAGACTCTATGTATTTCATCTTTATCTTCTATCATATCATCGTGCTTATCTTTCGATAGAATCATGTGATTGAGTTATATTTCAAATGTTATATTTATATATTCCTCCGTACGGAGATGACAGGTTTATATTCTGTATTTTTGATGTTAGATGTTATAGATGACCTATACAGCGTTCTACCACCGATACAGCAGCGTAGGCTGGACGTACCCACGTGCTCGTGCCCCTAAATCGGGTGCGGGTCGTGACACATTTTTGTGGTGGCCCATGCAGGTCAAGGTCGCAACTAGTACGATTTCGTAATGGTGCTCGACTTAGAGTACTAATTATGAGCCTGCTATTAGGATATAGGTTCTAGGTTATGATAGGAGTTACTCAATCATATATTAAGAAAAATTTTAATCTTTTGATTGTCATGACAACTCTTCTTACATTTTCAAATTTAAATTGTCCTTCTTTGATGATATATTATCTTGTTCCATTTTAATCTCTTTGCTTGAATCTGTCTTCAGAATGACGAAGACTTGAGCTCAGACCGCTGGACCCGCTGCAGCATCAGAGAGGTCCGCTACTTCATGACCTGTTTTTCCGGCTGAGGGAGCTGCAGTTCAGAAGGTTGCCCTACTGTCCCTACCGTTCATAAGGGAGTGACAGCAGCACTTGGGGGTCTTCCTCCATCGGTCCAGAGGCCTGTTCTCGTTCAGCCAGATCCTCTTCCACCACCATCTATGCTACCGACCGACGCCACTCAGATGTTCGTGCTCTTCCAGCAGATGATGGAGGCGCAACGAGCACATGCTGAGGCTCAGCAGCGACATGCGAATGTTCTGCGATAGAGTATCGAGAGTGCACACCAGTTAGATCTCGCCACAGTAGAGAACGTGGCTGTTGTCCAGACTCAGGGCACTCCCGCCTAGCAGCCGCAGGCGAGGCCTGGCTCAGTGATAGATTTCAAGAAGATGTTCCCGCGATAATTCAAGGGGACGGAGGGTATCCTTTATGCCAATGGCTGGCTAGAGGATATAAAGAGGAGTCTAGAGTTGGCCCAGATTCTAGAGGGGCTGCGGGTAGCAGCAACAGCTAGTCAGCTTTTCGATATAGCTCCGACATGGTATCTTATAGATCACCGACTGACAGTGACGGGTCTGACGTAGGCTACCTTCAAGAGGCTATTCAAGAAAAAATTCTTTCCTGATGTGGCTCTTAGTGCACTGGAGGGCCAGTTTGTGGGACTAGTGAAGGAGAACATGTCAGTAGACGAGAACGCAACTGAGTTCTTTCGCCTGAGCCATTTTGCCAAGGGCATGGTTCAGGATGCTTGGAAGAAGGCCCGTAAGTTCAGGAGGGGATTGAATGACGGAATCAGATCTCGCACGTCTGGGCGTCGTACGACGAAATTTGAGGATGTCCTGATCGATGCTCAGATCGCAAAGGAGGACTTGGGTCTCAGGCCCAAGAGGAGCAGTGATGCTATGGATGCTGGCTCCAGTGGAGGATCAGCCAAGTGTCCTCAGATTCAGCAGAGGCCGTTCCACCAGTAGCATCAACAGCACCATGCATCAGCCTGTGCGCATCCTCAGCAGGTGCATAAGCTGGTTCCTAATTGTGCCTTCTGCGGGATGCCAGGACACACTTGGGATGTCTGCAGGAAGAGGTTGGGCGTTTATTTGTTCTGTGGATCGCTCGACCACCAGTTGAAGGATTGTCCTACTTGTCCAGCTCAGGGATGTCAGGCCATAGCACCTCCTGCTAGGGCTCCAGCGGGACCTGCTGTTCAGCTGAGGGGTCTGCCACTTCTGATCCAACAGCAACACTTTGTCCAACATCGGAGGGGAGCACCCCACGGCAGAGCATTCGCACAGACGGTCGAGAAGGCCGAGCCCATAGTAGATGTGGTGGCAGGTTCTATTCTACTCGATTACTTTCCTGTATTAGCCTTGTTTGACTCTGGTGCTACACACAGTTTTGTATCTGTCTCTTTTGCTCTTAGACACAATATTATTGTTGAACCACTGGATAGGACTTGCAAGATTATGACCCGGGAAGGCATTATCCTGGTTAATAATATTTGCAAGGGGCGAAGAGTTACACTGGAAGGTCGGGATCTGAGTGCATGTTTGCTCATAATTCTACTTTCGAGCTATTATATGGTACTCGATATGGATTGGTTGAGCAAGCACCATGCTAGTATAGACTGTAGAGGAGGCAGAATTCTGTTTAGACTACTGGAGAGCCAGAGTTTGAGTTCGCCAGGGAGTAGCTGAGCCGAGAGATGGCTTCTGTGGAGCTATGTTGGAGGGGCAAGAGTTGCCACATCCATTGATAGCAGGATTCTTGGATGTTTTCCCTGATGAGTTGTCGGGATGTCGCCGGACAGGGATATTGAGTTCTCTATATACTTGGTGCTGGGCTCTGAGCCTATCTCGCGGCACGTCTATAGGATCAACAACAACGAGTTGGCAGAGCTGAAGAAGCAAGTCGACGAACTGCAAGACAAGGGTTTCATCAGATCCAGTTCTTCACCTTGGGGCGCTCTTGTTCTATTTGTACCAAAGAAGGATGGGATGGTATGCATCTGTATCGACTACAGAGCACTCAATAACCTCACTATCAAGAACAAGTACCTATTGTCGAGGATTGATGACCTGTTTGATCAGTTGAGCAGCGCGAAGGTATTTTCAAAGTTAGACTTAAGGTTGGGTTACTATCAGCCGAAGGTGAAGAAGGAGGATATTTCAAAGACAACATTTCGGACTCGGTACGACCAATACGAGTTCACTGTTATGCCATTTGGGTTGACCAACGCTCCAGTAGTATTCATGAACTTGATGAACAAGGTATTCCATTAGTACCATGACAAGTTCATGGTGGTCTTCATAGATGACATCTTGATCGACTCGAAGATGTCGGAAGAGCATGAGGAGCATCTGCGGATTGTGCTAGAGACTCTCAGAAAGAAGCAACTCTATGGTAAGCTGTCGAAGTGTCAGTTCTTACTGGAGTAGGTGGAGTTCTTGGGTCATGTTGTGACCGAAAAGGGGATCTCAGTGGACCTGAAGAAGATTTCAGCAGTTGAGTCTTGGCCCACACCGAGCTCAGTTACCGAGATTCGGAGCATTTTGGGTATGGCAGGCTACTACCGAAAGTTCGTTCAGGACTTTTCTCGGATTGCAGAGCCGATGACTAGACTCACCAGAAAGGACATGGAGTTCGTTTGGACCGATGAGTGTCAGGCCGCTTTTGATGATTTGAAGAAGAGGTTGACTACAGCTTCTATCTTGACGTTGCCATCGGGGAAAGGTGGTTTCACTATCTACAGTGACGCATCTGGGAAGGGCTTGGGTTGCGTTCTTCAGCCGCACGAGAAGGTGATTTCCTACGCATCCAGGCAATTACGTCCTCATGATAAGAACTACCCTACCCATGATCTGGAGTTGGTAGCTGTTATATTTGCTCTGAAGTTGTGGAAGCACTACCTGTGCGGAGAGCGATTTGAGATCTTTACGGATCATAAGAGCTTGAAGTATGTGTTCACTCAGAAGGAGTTGAACATGAGGCAGTGACGGTGGCTTGAGCTAATAAAAGGCTTCGATATATTATTGCTGTACCATCTAGGGAAGGCCAACGTAGTTGTCGATGTCTTGAGCAGATATCCGGTCGCTATGTATTTGACGTCAGATCGTCATCTATTGGCAGATATGGATAGTTTGGGTATCGGGGTAGTTGTTCCGGGGATGGAGATTCAGATGTGGGGCTTACAGATTCAGTCTGAGTTGATGGACATAGTCAGATCAGTGCAGTACAATAATGTGGCCCTGAGGAGCTTCAGGGAGCAAGTGCAGGCAAGGTTGCTAGATAATTTTTCTATCGCCGAAGATGGATCACTGAGGCACGGTACTAGACTGTACGTGCCGAGTGGAGAGCTTAGGGAGGAGGTTCTTTAGGAAGCACATCGTTATCAGTACTCTTTACATCCTGGAGCCAAAAGATGTAGAGAGACCTGAGAGAGCACGTACAGTTGTATAGCATGAAGCGAGAGGTAGCCCAGTTTGTTTCTCGATGCTTAGTGTTCTAGCAGGTAAAAGCCGAGAGACAGAGGCCAGGTGGTTTGCTTCAACCACTACATATTCCAGAGTAGAAGTGGGAGCACATCAATGGATTTTTTGTCCGGACTTCCATGATCTTCGAAAAGGAAACATACGATTTGGGTCATCGTTGATAGATTGACCAAATCGGCCCACTTTTTGTCTTTTAATATGGGATTGTCTACGGAGAAGCTGGCAGAGATGTACGTACGACAGATAGTAAGATTGTACGGAGTTCCTTTAAGCATAGTCTCAGATCTAGATAGTCGCTTCACTTCCCAATTTTGGAGGAGTTTGCAGGCTAGCATGGGCACCCAGCTCAAGTTTAGTACCGTATATCACCCCCAGACAGACGAGCAGTCAGAGAGGACTATTCAGACACTCGAGGATATGCTTCGCACTTGTGTGTTAGACCTTGGGGATTCTTGGGAGGACCATCTCCACCTGGTAGAGTTTGCTTACAACAACAGCTATCAGTCCAGTATAGAGATATCGTCATTCGAGGCTCTATACGAACGGAGGTGTCGCACTCCCTTATCATGGGATGATGTCGGTGAGAGAGTATTGCTTGGCCCATAGATGGTAGTAGATGCAGCTGAGAAGGTCAAATTGGTCAGGGATAGACTTCGGGTGGCTCAGGATAGGCAACGGCATTGGGCCGATAGCCACTGAAGACGTTAGAGTTCGAGGTATAGTTTTAGTTTTTCTGTTTGTGCTTGCTTATGATTGTTTGCTTTAGGATTTTTTGTTGAGCCTTGTTTTGTGACTAGGTTGGCGATATGGTTTTCCTAAGGATTTCTTCGACACGGGGCACGATTCGCTTTGGCCGGGACCACTACTACAAAAATAGTTAGTAATGACACTTTATAGATGACATTCAAAAAAAATTGTCATTAGTAATATTTTTAATGTCAGCTCATTAAATAATTGTCATTAATAACGTAATCAATGATATTAAAAAAAATAATGTCATAAAATGTACATTAAGAAGACTGTTAAAAAAATAAGGGTCGTAAAATAATTTTATAGATGTCATCTTTTGTATATGAAAGAAAAGATATAGAATACATGTTTGAGAAATATTTTTAATCTGATGTCATGTTTTATTTTTCACATATGTTAGGTATGAGACTTTTTACATCTCCCAATTCCAATTCCAACTCCATTCCCAATCCCAATTATTCCTCAACCCCACCTCTTCTTCTTCCTCCCCGAATCCTCTCCTCGCCATCTAGCAACCGCAGCGACTCAATCAACGGCCTCTCTTCGAACGTCTCCAGCGATCAACGATTCTCCATCGAGCTTTCTCGTTGAGGATCGAAAACTCCCAAAGTCCTCGTCGACTACTCCGGCCGACATTCACCAATCCCTATTTTCCCAACCCGATTTTCTTGACTAAGCCAATGACGGCTGGAGAAGCCATCGGGCTCCAACTCGTGGCCGCTGCATAGCCGATGGGCTCAAACTCGTGGCCGCTTTCGGAGGGCGCTGCCCCCGTCAACCTCTCCAACCGATTTTCCTTTAACGCCTCCTCGCCTCCGCGTCGACGACCCCCCTCTATCTCAGTCGATCACTCCAACTCGTGACCGCTGTACCATCGCCTTCTTTATAATCTCATCTTCTCTGGATCTCGACAGCATCCCCTCAGGCCGAGCGCACGCCTCGCCTGACTCATTCCTCTGCTATCAGCGACTTCGTCGACGGCCATGCCGCGACAACCATAGGTAAACTTACATACTATTGTCTTTTAAAATTTTATTTGAAAACTTTTAGTTTATAGAATTCGATTCACTTTAAAAATCAATTAACTTGTTTTTTCTCTGTTCCATATTTGTAGATAATAATATTATGGATAAGTTTTGGATGTTTGCTGATCGATTATCTAAGGAATATGATGATGGAGTTAAAAGCTTTATGATATTTCCACTATTACATGTGCGTGACCCTGATCACATACTTTGTCTATGCGTAAGATGTGTGAATCTCACGTTTCAAACTGAAAAGGTTATTAAATATCATCTGTATTGCAATAGTATTAATCCAACTTATAGTAATTGGCATTGGCATGGAGAAGAACTAATTCGTGAGTCGGAGGAAGATGTTGATGTACAAAATGAAATATCTAATTTTGACCCTGTAATTAGTGCCACAGATATGGTTCGAGGGTCATATGATCATCGTGAAAGGAATCCTGATGAATTTAGAAAGATTTGGCTCCATAGTTAGAGTTTGCCTCCAAGAAGAAAGATTTGTTCCTTTTAATTTTTAGTTAATGGTACGCTTTGCACTTTAGAAAATTCTCTTTCATTCATATGGATGTCATTTCTTGAAGTATCTACTAGATACTTGTATACATCATGAAATGTTATGGTGGCGATAAATATATGAAATGCTAAGTGAGTACAAATTCATGCATACATTCTCCATATTCCTTCCCTCTTATTTATACTGATACAATCTGATACTGTGGCAGTTATGGCAGTTGGCTGAGCTGGATATGTAACACCACTCTGCTGATTGGACCAATGAGAGTGAGGACTGTGCGACACCACTCTTGCTGAGCTGGATAGATGACCTGGCATATCAATGTAGTGTTCTCTACTCTGTCTGATACTTAACAGAGGTATCACGTATTGTTACTGTTTATTAAACTATGGAAGACATGAGGGAAAATGAGGTTTGTATCAATATGTTGGCAGTTGGTGCAATTTCCTTAATAACAAGTCTTATCACTACTCTTCCTCTAGCCTTAAAAATCTCTCACAATCCAAGAGAATTTGAAAGAATACTCCTTGCTTGCCGCATGACCCATAAGCGAACTTTCCATAATCGTTGAGTGCCTTTGTAAGTCGTAGTGGAAAAATTCTTTACCCATAATTTCCTCAAGAAGTGAATATCAAGTTGATAGCAGGTTAAGTATCAAGTTGATAGCAGGTCGTATATGTTGGTCATTCCATAAACAGCAGTTTGGTAGCAAGAAACTTAGATGGTGACGTAGTTTTGATAATTTTTACATAAAGGTGGATTAAGAAACATCTGGATTATGTAAATGGCTATTCGAGGTTTTAAAATGTAACAATGTTTCAATCCAATATCATGATTATTACCATCCCAAGTTGGCCTAAATTATTCTGGTAGTAGAGAAAGACATTTAGTATTTTATTCTGCCACTGTACAATAATGAAATACACTGTATCCTATCAATATTGTATCATCTAAACAATATTTTGGGAGACTTGATCAAGTTTATGTAACAGTTTGCAGCAAAGAAATTTGGAGCCACTAAATTTGTTTTCAACATGAAATTTGTTTCATGCTACCAGAAAAACTAATCCAATCCATAATGATGTACCGGAAAATACAACATTCTTGTTAGTTGACCAACTATCAAAAGAAGCAAATGCAACAAGTAGTTCTACAAATATTAATTTTAATTGCCGTTCACTACACCAAAAGAGGGATTTTCCAACACAATTTTTTTTCCAATTGCTAACGGTTTTTGACTGTTACGAATTACCAACGATAAAAAACCGTTAGTAAATAAAGAAAATCTAATGGAAGCCCATTCTTTCCTAATAATTTTAGGGCTGGCCATCCCTTTGTTTGTATATTTTAGGGTTTCCTCTCTCAGCGCTGCACAGAAGGAGAAGGAGGAAAATCTAATATAAGACCTACTTTTGATCTAAATTCCTATCTCTATTATGAGAAGAAATAAAGAAATCGATTTGATTTTTTGGAGGTATTTTGTGTGTTTTTGGATGTATGTAGCTCGGATTAAGGTCCACAAGTTCAGGAGAAATCAAAGGCGGAGCTGTTGAGCTAGCTCAAGGACCTCAAGGACCCCCAACAAGCTCTGTAAGATCTATGTCAAATGAAATTCTCTCTTTTTCTTGATTTCTTTTATTTTTGTGCTTGTTTTGATTTTGGAAGTTGTGGTGGTGATGGGGAAGTAAGGTTGTCCGGCTGTGGATTTTGCAGGTGCTGACAGTGATAAGTCAAGCTCTTATGCAAATAATTACATCAAATATATCTTAACAAATTAATTTTATAGGGACCTCATCCACTGTAATTGGAAGATCAAAGTAATTTGAACAATCAACTGTACGAATCATGTTAGTAATGTGACTACGATGTATAGGTGATCGGATCTTAAAGTTTCTATCATGATTACTTTTCAGGTGGCGGCCTCAATGCAGAAGGATATCGATAGCATTCCTAGTTATCCCTCGCTGCCTTCTAAGCTGATATGCATGATTCACAGTGTCACGTTGCATGTATGGTTTGGAAATAGATCAGTTAATTTTGTCATTGTTGATTTTCTTTTCTGTGTATGTTTAATTCAGTAATATGTATTCTATCAGGCCGATGCTGAAACTGACGAGGTTTATGCTCAAATGACACTTCAACCAGTTAATAAAGTAGGTCAGAGACCTTCACCTTTTCTTTCTTACAATCAATCTTTATTTATACAGTTTCTTATGTAGTATGAGAAAGAGGCATTGCTGGTATCTGAAATGGGCCTGAAGCAAAACAAGCAACCGGCGGAGTTCTTTTGCAAGACCCTTACAGCAAGTGATACAAGCACTCATGGTGGATTTTCAGTACCACATCGTGCAGCTGAAAACATATTTCCGCCATTGGTATGTCCAAATTATTCTCCTGCATCTTTTTTACTTCTTGAAGTCAATGCTACAGGATGTACCTGATTCCTACTTATAAGAATATATGTTTAATAGGATTTTACAATGCAACCTCCAGCTCAGGAGTTGGTACAAAAGATTTACATGATATGCCATGGACATTTAGACATATCTATCGAGGTATATTATTTACATCTTCTCTGATGATCTTCAGATAATGAAAAAAGTTAGATTTGTAAGATACATCCACATAACTTTTCTGTGTTATCTTTTCTTCTCTAGATTATGATCTAAGTATATGTTCATCTAGAATTGCACATGGTCCTTAACCATTCTTACCAATATCAATGACCCTCATTGACGGGGGTGAAGATATTGTTCTATTTTGTTTACAATCATAGAATATTTTCTTTAGAGATTTGCAAATATAATCAAACATTTTCAAAAGAGGTTTGCACATGTTCCTTAACAAATTCAGTTAACCTTCCCGATAAGTGGTTCATAGAAAGGGTCCCCCAAAACTTCTAATTTAGATTTGCACCATGTTCTTTAACAGTACAAGCATCTTTCAATGTTTACAACCCTCATTTTTAAGAAGAAGGTGACCGATATTAGGAAATATTGATGCCGTATCCTGTTTACTTAGATTGCATGTTTTGGTAAGAGATTTTCACTTTGTTAAATTGGAAGGGAGTGGAAGTATGAAGATTCAATCAATTAGAGAATTAGTACTCCCCAACCATTCGTTGAGCGAACATGCATAAGATTTCTTGCTTAGCGGTGTCAGTAATGCAATCCAAGTATACACGAACAATTGAAGGAGATGTGCATCTACATTAGCATTCAGAAAATATTCGACAATAAGTCAGTAATTTTTGAAATACAATTTCAATGTAACGAATTTTACCAAATTTACAGGTCAACCAAAAAGGCATCTACTGACAACAGGCTGGAGTGTGTTTGTTAGCACCAAAAGACTCTTTATAGGGGACTCGATACTCTTTATAAGGTATGCCATATTGACTAATACTTGAAGATTTCAGTTCAGCATTCTAATTATTTGTAATCATGTATACATTTTGCCTCCAAATCCAGAGACGAGAAATCCCAGCTTCTCTTGGGCATAAGATGTGGCAATAGACAGCCACCTGCTCTATCATCCTCAGTATTATCAAATGATAGCATGCATATCGGGATTCTCGCTGCTGCTCACATGCTGCTGCAAATAACAGCCGGTTTACTATATTTTACAACCCCAGGTATTCTTATAGTTCTTTGATTGTACACTGTCAACTTAGAAGTGGCAGCTGTTGTACAAACATACCTTAACAGAACTATTCATGAATCTACAGAGCAAGCCCGACAGAGTTTGTCGTTCCTCTGGCTAAATACCAGAAAGCAATGTACACCCAAGTCTCTCTTGGCATGCGATTCAGGATGATGTTTGAGACGGAGGACTCAGGAGTACGAAGGTATATGGGCACGATTACTGGAATTGGTGATTTAGATCCTGCACGATGGAAGAATTCACAATGGCGTAATCTTCAGGTTTGAATCTTCATTTATCCGAACTTTTTAATCGGCAGAATAAGAAGTGAATAAATGTGTAACAGAAAGAAACTAAAGAGTGTCATACTTAGATGTTAAGTGCCATGACAAACATGTAGAATTATGCATCAATGCACAATATCTAGGAAGTATCAATAGTATTTTTCCCTGGGATACCTAGTTTTTGCCCCCTTTCCGAGAGAGATCTTGTCTTTGGCTAACAACATATAAATCAATATTCTCAAAAGAAAACTGAAAGTAGATAGTTCCATAAAAACTTCAACGACATTCAATACTGCATGTTATTATCCATACAATTTTAGTTTTTTTTCCCTAAGAGCACATAACATTGGATGGTTATTGTAAACTCTGTATTGGTCATTTTCGAAGGTCACCAGATCACTGGGCTGTGATCACCTTCCTACTGCATTAAACACAAGAATACAATGTCCAAATAAATAAAAACTTTTAAAGGTTTGTAAAGCTTCTATTATATCTTAATGAACTGCATCTGTCAGGCATTTGGCCTAGATAACCAGATCATTCAATATACTTCTTGGGTTATTGGAGATATCTTTTTTTTTCCAGAAATTTATTTAATTTTTTTTCTCCAGAAATTTATAACCTCAATGTTAAGCCTTTTTGTTGGTCCTTGAATTAACAATATCCAATATATCATCAGCAAAATTTTTTGTCTCACCAACTCTGCGTCAATTAGGTGGGTTGGGATGAATCAACAGCGACAGAGCGACGGACACGAGTCTCACTATGGGAGATTGAACCTGTGATAACGCCTTTCTACATATGTCCTCCCCTATTTTTTAGACCCAAGTTCCCTAGGCAACCAGGGATGCAAGTATGCGGACCATAGCTCATCTTTGGGTGTACTTGTCGAGGACGACATACATCTTATCATGGCAAACAATGAGTTTTATATTTGGGTATGAATCTACGATGCCGCATCCTTCAAATTATAGAGTTCTTTCATTTCTCGAACAGTTCACTTAAATACTGCTTAATACATATATATAGGTGTGCATATGATCAACAAGACCAACTTTTGGCTTCTCATGGAATTCAGGGACTTAGCAGTGCTACAGTTGCAACATATGATCAACAAACCCACGTGACTTGAGGTCACCATGGACTCCTGGTCTGGGAAGCACCGCCGCCTCGGCGTCCACATCGGCTTCATTCGCTCCATCACCATGGACTCCTGGTCCGAGCTCCAGCTTAAAAAAATGGAGGCCGGTGGCAACGGTAGCCTCAACTCCTTCCTCTTCCAGTACGGAGTTCCCAAAGAGACCGACATCGTCTTCAAGTACAACAACAACGCCGCCTCCATCTACTGTGACAAGATCCAGGTATAAAAATACTAAACATTATGATCCTTCCTGTCTATTGTTATTTTATATTTGTAAACATGAGATTATCGACCGCGTGCGTTTGGATTTTATGATTGTTTATTTGCGTGATGAATTAGGTTTTTGCTTACATTTTCATCACATTTACATAAAGAATTGTTATATACTTTCCTTGGTTCAGCACAACCTATATCACTGAAAGGATGTCAGACAACTTGCTAGCGAACGAAAGCCTGGATCTTTCGGAGAATGGAGGCCTGTTTGATTGGTTTCAGTAACAGATTATTAAGTCTGTGATGGTTATGGCCCTTTTCTTATAAGATCATGGGGACTGATTCTTTTATGTATGGAGTTATTTGTAACATTTTGGAATTATACACCATCATAATATAGGGTTATGATTTATTTATTAATTCCATATACGGTAATATATAATAGAATTTTTTTTCCATTTAGGAATCTCTATATGTCACATTTTTTATTGTAGGGCTTTTAAGATATGGCTCGCCCAAAAGGGGATGAAATGGAAAAGCCTAATATGGAACTGTATGAATGTAAGTTTTAATTTATATATGTTTCAATTTTTTCTTGATTATTCATACTAGCTCCTGTAATTTTTCACTTTCTAATGCAGTGTCATTAACGTAATAGTTGATATTGTGTTTATTTTTTGTAGTTTGCTGGGAGAAATGACTACTCCATCAAAGAAATTGATTTAATGAGAGGAGAGCTGGCCAAATTTATCATGGATATTGTTAATGAAGTCAATATGTATTAAGAAAATTTTGGAAGTATTATTAATTTATGTTTTGAAGTATGTGAGAATGAAGTATATTGTTTAGTTCAATGTCATGACATTGAATAATTATAAAATGAAATAATTTTTGTTGTACATATTAGTTTTATTCTTCTTTGTTTTTTTCAATGGGATATTGTATCTACATTTCATTGTTTTGAGCCATCATTATTGTACCCTCGATAAAAATTATCTTTTTATAATAAATGTGTTGAGCTGTCATTGTTTTCCAATGTTAAAAGTCATCTTTTATATATATAGATGACGCATATACGTCATCTTTTGTAAATAACAATGATGTATATAAGTCATTGTTTGTAAATAATAATGACGTGTGTTGAGCTGTCATTGTTTTTCCATGATAAAAGTCATATTTTATAAATAACGATGACGTATGTAAGTCATCGTTAGTAAATGAAGATGACGCATAAAAGTCATCTCCATAAACAAAGATGACATGTGTTCTCACGATAGAAGTCATCTTTTGTAAATAATGATGACATATAAAAGTCATCTTTTCTAAATAAAGATGATACATAAAAGTCATCTTTTATAAATAAAGATGATGTGCGTCGAGTTGTCATTATTGTCTCACGATAGAAGTCATCTTTTCTAAATAACGATGACATATAAAAGTCATCTTTTTTAAATAAAGATGATACATAAAAGTCATCTTTTATAAATAAAGATGACGTGCGTTGAGTTGTCATTAATTACTAATAATAAAGATGACCCCTTCATAGATGATGGTCAAACAAATGTCATCAATTAGCATATTTAGCCGTCATTGTTATCCATTTTTGTAGTAGTGGACGGAAAGCTTAGTCCACGATTCATTGGACCTTTCACTATTCTTGATAAGGTCGGTGCAGTGGCCTATCGAGTAGAGTTGCCGCCTATGCTCGAGGGAGTTCATAACATTTTCTATGTGTCGCAGTTGAGACGGTACGTGGCAGACCCTAGCCATGTATTGGACTACTCCGAGATAGAGGTGGGGCCTACTCTCAACTTTCCAGAGCAGCCTATGGAGATTTTGGATCGTCAGAAGAAGGTGCTCCGGAACCAGGTTATACCCTTGGTTCATCGCATGGAGGCACCACTCTCCAGGTGAGTCTACCTGGGAGAGAGAGGACGACATGCGGAAGTGATACCCTTATCTCTTCGAGCCTTGAGGTATTGATCTCTTTATTCATGCTTGTATTTCTGTGCTAGTTTTTGTTTTAATTTTGAGGAATTTTTTTTAGGAGGGTAGATTTGTCACTACCACAATCCTAGATAGGGCTTTTTTTTCAATTTATAATATTTATATTACATGAGTAGTTATTTGAATTAATTATTGTGAAGGTTTCATTTATTGTTAGTTTAGCCTATTAATTGAACCTTGACTTGTGGACCCAATTAGAATAGACATGACCACTTGAGCCCACAACCTAGGATGAACACAACTAGCCTCATTTAAGTCATGTTAAGCTTAGTTTTAGACTAGAAATTAATCCCACACTTAGAGCACAATTAACCCTTCATTTAAGAAAGTGTTCATGACAACTTGAAGGGTAAAATGGACATTTTAGAAAGGGTTTTAGGGATTCAATGATGGCTGGTTATAAAGAGGATTTACACCTTCTTCTTCATTACAGTTAGAGCCTCCACAAACCCTAGAAAGAGCCTCTTCAAGCCCCCTTCAATTTCCTTCAATCCCACCATCAAAACTCCTCCAAATTCTCCCAAAACCTTCCCAAATCTTCACCCTACAAGGCTAGAAGCTTGGAGACCAAGGAGCTTGTGGGAAAGAGTCCAAAGGAGGGAGAGATTGTGTCAAACTTGACACAAGAGCATCCCTAGAAGGTTTCATTGGGAAAACAACCACCCAATAGGTAAAAACCTTATTATTTTGATAGTTTGAGCTCCATCTTCATGTATGACACAAGTAGGAACACTCACATTGGTTAGGGGTACCTATGGGGAGATGAGAAAGGCTCTAAACCTCATTTTGGTATATTTTATTTAGGGTTTTTGTACCATCCTTGGAGAAATTCAGGGAAAGCCCACCAAGTGTGTGTCAAAATAACAAAGTGGTCATTTTAGTCTTGTTTTTCAGTTTTAGGCATTTGGATAGCTAGGTTTTTCATTTAGTAGGCATCCTAGTTGATTTCTTAGTGTATCTCACTAATATGTACATATATATGTAGGGGTGTGCATCGGTCGGTGGTCGACCTATTTGGTCACAACCGAAGTCAAAACGAAGTTATCGGTTTGAAAATAAGCAAAACCAAACCAAACCATCCAACTGGTCGGTTCGGTTTTGAAACCGACCAACTTGGTTCGGTTTGGATTAGTTCGACTTGGTCGGTTTTGATCACAGAAAAAAATGGAATGTCATTAATTTTTTGTGTACTGATGCTTTTTTTTGTGAAACTTCAGTCATCATAGGGAAAAAAATGGAATAAGTGTCAATCAAGAAAAAAATCATATGCATTCAACCAATAGTAGCACAGTAGTAATAGAACGTGAAAATGTGCATTCAACAAACAACAGCTTCAGCTTACACTTTACAGCATTGCACAAAAAATTATAATAGTAAAGTTGAGCTTGCACTTTGCTGCAATGCACAAAAATTTGTAATAGTAAAATTGGAGCCGCCACTCTTCTTTGAGAGAGAGACTCTTTCAAAATGTGATGTCTGTTGTTGAATGAACCAAACCGGTCCAATACCCAAGTAAGTTAGTAACCCATTCCTAATTATTTAACACCCACATAAGATTTGGTTCGGTTCGATTTTAAATGATTTTTGGCATAACCAAACCATGAACCGAACCGAACCTGTCAGTTTTAAAAAATTTGCAGCCGGACCAAACCGACCGAACCATCGTTTCGATTCAAAATCGATCGGTTCAATTTGGTTTGGTTCGATTTGGTCGGTTTGACTTAATTGTGCACAGACCTATATATATATGTGTTATATATGTGAAGAGGATGTATATGCATGGTTGTGTGTGCATTTGGGGCACTGTTTTGAATAATCTGTGATGGGTGTCTTGTTCAGTTAGCGAATGTGTAACTTGGCGCAGTGAGGGTTGTGTGTGCACTGCCAAAGAGGATTTGGACTGCACTGTTACAGTAGTGTGGCTCGGGTTGGCCTTGGGCATGGCAGCAAAGCAGTGGCAGCAGTGCCCTACATCTATGGCAACATGCTTAGCATGCCCATGGTTTGGTTGGTCAGGGAATAGGCCAATTGGCCTATTCTCATGACTATAGCAAGTATCTGGGATTAGTGTCCATCATATATAGGTGGAATCAGTCAGTAAGGACTGATTGAATTAGCACTCAGTTGGGTACATGGGATTAGCCACTTTGGCCTTAGGCTTTTGGCCATAGGCTTATATCACTTTGCCCATAGGCCTTGAGTCGATACCAAGTGTGTGGTCCCTATTTCAGTTGGGAGTGGGCAAATTGGTTGAGCAGGCTGAGTATGCCATTTTAGGTCAGACCACTTGGCCAAAGCCTGTGCTCGAGAGAGTGAGTGCAGTGAGGCCACTAGCCAAAGCCTGTGTTCGAGAGAGAGGGGAGGCCACTCTTTTGACAGTGAGGAGTGTCAGTAGGAAGTTTAATATTTCACTGCATTAGTGAGTGCAGTGAGTGTATGGGGATTTGAGAGGTTAGTGTTAGTCTCTAGTGTTCAGTATTATGAGTGAGTAAGAGAGATGTGTGTGAGTGAAGTATCAGTTAGTGTCATAGGTGTTTGTATCAGTGTGTATGTGTCAGTTGGAATTTGGGAATGTATTAGTATTTGGTTTGTGTGTGTGTGTGTGTGTTTCTAAGAATGAGAGTGTCAGTAGAGGATACATGGGAATAATTGGTATCAGTCAGTGTCAGCTAATGTCCTAGGTGTTAGTGTGTTGTGTTAGAGTATCAGTAAGGGCTTAGAGGTTTGGTATCAGTTACATAATGTAGGTTAGGTGGCTAGGTAGGTAATGAAGTTTACCTACTGTTAGAGGGCAGGATTGCTTAGGCAGGGCACTTTGCAGCATGCCTTAGCACTTGGCTATGCATTGCTACATTTGTTAAGCAGCAGTAACAAGGAAATAATCCCTGTAGGTAGCAGGCAACTGCCCTGCACTGCGGCAGCAATGCCATGCTGCAGGACACTTACCTTGCTTTCCTTGGCCTTGCCTTACTTGTATTGCAGCAGCATGCAGCATGGCATTGGCAATGCACTTGCCTGCATTGTAGCAGCAGCAGCATGGCCTGCAGCAGGGCAATGCACTGGTATTGCTTTGCAGCAGCAGCTGCATTTGGGAGTTGTGATTTGTCTTGGCAACAGGGGATCCTATCCTTGCTAGGCTGTGTTGGCCAATTGACCATCGAGCCACTGTTATCCTCTAAGTGTAGAGCTTGCTGCACTTAGCAGCAAGCTACATGGCTCTTGGGCAGTGCCCAAGCCATGTGGGGGTGTTGGCTTAGGGATTTACCTATCCTAAGTGAAGGTAATGATATTACCTAACCTAAGGTAGTGGTTTACCTAATCTAAGGTAATGTTATTACCTAACTAGTAAGGTAATAGGAAATTACCTAATCCAACTAAGGTAAGGTGATTTCATATTTAGGGTAATGTAATAGTTTACCAATCAGTCCAAGGTAATGGATTATCTAACTATGGTGGAGTATAACCTATAAGGTAGGTAATCGCCTAGTAGGCATTATAAATAGGCTATAGGTAGTATATAGGTAGGTAATGACTTGAAAGGGGATAACCTAACCTAGATTGACCAGGGTTGACCAAGGTTTACCAATTTGACTGAAAGTCAACCTTGAGTCTAACTTGACCTAGATTTGATCTAGTTTGCATATCACACACTAGAAAATCATGTTTAACACTATTAAACACCAACTAACACATGTATATCTCATCTATAGGTCTTGTGACTCCACTTTGAGCCATAATTCATATTGACTGCTCAGGACCGCAGGCGAGTACATTCTTTGATAGTTTTCATTAGTTTGATATTTTCTATATCTATTCAGTTGTAGTATTTTACTTGATTCTTGACACGAGGATACACATACTAGTATACGTTGGATTCCGTAATAAGATGTTATTCTCAGTTAACTTGGTATATTGGTACTTATTCGATATTGTTTATTATACTTGTATAGACACTGATTTGGGAGTGGACTGCCCCTGCTCTTTGAATCTTGTGTCATGACGTGTTATAGTTGGATCCATTATATTATTCGGAAGATTGGGGAGTTATTAGAGTTTATGTGATCAATCCCCCACTTGTTTATTACTTGTTCATATCTCACCCTCGACACACGTAGGGTGTAGCGTCACCTTATACTACTTGTGCATAGTTTTCCATTGTGGCCGGCCGGATCCTCTATACTCGTACTTGTGCATAGCCGGTCAAATAGAACAGCCTGATCTGGACCCAAGCCAATCATATAACACTTTAATTTCTCAAAGCCCCATTTATACTTATATTATACTCAGATTGCCTGTGTCACTTTACATTCCAGTTTTACTATGTATTTCTCATACCATGACATGATATTTAGTTTATCTTGCATTCCTACTTCAAGTTTTGTTATTCTATCATGTACTCCATTATAACTGTTTCTTATAGCATTTGTTAATTTAATACAACTGCTGTTGGCATTTGTACTTTACTCCAATCCTGACTGGATAACTATTTTTTAGATGACTTGGACTTAGAGGCTGATTGCACAACCTACTATGGGTTTGGGATAGATGGTGACATTGATCAGGACTTGCCCGTGGAGTCGGTGCTCCTAGAGGAAACACCTCCAGTAGTGACTTAGTTTAGCTAGGTTTTGCTGGATTTGTATCCAGATTGATACATTTGGTCTATAGTATTATTTTGGGATTGTACTATGTCTTAATTTCTACACTTGTGTGTTTGTGACTTTGCTATTATTTCAGACTCCATCTATTTCATCTTTATCTTCTATCATATCATCGTGCTTATCTTCCTTTAGAATCATGTGATTGATTTATATTTCAAATGTTATATATATATATATATATATATATATATATATATATATATATATATATATATATATATATATATTCCTCCGTGCATAGATGACAGGTTTATATTCTGTATTGTTGATGTTAGATGTTATAGATGACCTGTACAGCGTTCTATCGTCGACACTGTGGCGTAGACTGGACGTACCCACGTGCTCGTTCCCCTAAATCGGGTGCGGGTCGTGACAAAGCGCATACAATATATGCCAAGAAAAGTGCATACAATGTGTGCCAATAAAGACGCATATAATGTATGCCAAGAAAAGCGCAGCTCCCCTTCGCAGCTCCTAGGTGTTGATCCAATATGGTCTGGATTGGCAATCAATCCAAACCCTGTATCCAACATCTTGACACTCGAAGCAGAATGCAGTCAAGATGTTGTTCAGGTTCAAACTGCTCTGCCAAATACTCAAGCGCATCTCAGTTTTTTGAAGGAGTTCTACGTCGAAAATATGACTTCTTGGAATGAGGGGATCTACAAACAACAACCGACGTATGTGCTAAAGGATATCTACAAAATATGACTTCTTGGAACGAGGAGATCGAACATGAAATTCGGTGCAAAGAAGAAACGAGCAGAGTCTTTCGTTCTCAGAAAGCCCTTATTTATAGGCAGCAGCATAGCCAGGCTCATACGCCAAGTGGCAATCGGTCAAAGAGTCCCAAGATTAATGTGATGAATCTCACATTAATGGCAATAAACCTGCCGCCCCTGAAATTAATGTGATGAATCTCACATTAATGGCAATAAACTTGCCACCTCGATGTCTTCTTAGTCAGCATTTTGAGCACCACGCCTCATGCAGCGGCAACACTTAAGGAAAAATTAACCAGATTCAATGAATCTAAGCTACTATGCCATAAAGACTACTAAGCCAATAGAATGACTATGCCATATAGGCTACTACGCCATCGAAATAGCTACGCCATTCAAGTGGCTAGGAGCATTTAATGCTTGTCTGGCAGCTCAACTACCAAGATGATGCTTCAAACAAAGTGCAACACGCCTCGATTCCAACAGACGACGGCATCACAAGAACCAAAGTGTCGTTCACCACTATGCCTAATAGTTGGCATAGGCTCGATTCAGACATAGCTTGAACCTATGCCACTAAAAGTCCAAAAATGCTTCAAAGTCTGAGTTGATAGCTTACATCATCGTAATGATTAAAGTTTGTCAGGGATAATTGTGCAAGTGTCACGTGGATCCCCCATGCCAAGGCGTTCCATTATGTTAAGTTTTTTCTAGCGTAGGGTCATCCCTTCGCCAACAAACCCTTTTTTTCTTACCACATAAGATCTTACATGCCAAAGTCAGTATTCAACCAGACTTTCCATGGCGTAAGGATCCTCTCCGCTTCAACAGCCCGAGATCTTTTGTGTAAAGCACACGTGCCACATGTCATCGACTCAGTTCTAGTCACGATTGGGTGCCAACCATCTAAGATCTCAGCAACATGTGAATCTCAACAACTGCTACATGTTGCCTCATCCATAGCTCGACAGTACAGTTACAACAGATTTGGTGCTACCATCCCACGCACAGAGCCCCTGTGCCCGACAGATCATGCACGCAGCATCCTACGCGTATGAGTGGATCATTCCATAAGGCATCTATAAATAGAAGGATCATTCCTTTATTTCAAGAGACATAGAGAGTCAGAGGGTCACCCAGACATTATGAGAGTTGGAGCACACTTCAGAGAGAAGAATTATCGTCCCCTTGCAATCAAACATGAAGACTTGTAATTCTCTCTCGACTGTCATCGGATCATCAACAGAGTAAAGGAATCAGAAGCAGTATTCGTTCTCCATCGTGACAAGTTTCCAGAAAAATTGTACTTAGGAAGATCCTATCGAGGATCAACTTTTTATACTTTTCTCATTTGTTAATACAAAAGTTCATTCAAACTTTTCAATGACAAACACATATCACCAGTTTGTTGGATTGACGTGGGAGAGTGTCAGATTCTTGGTCTTGCGCTAGTGACTCAAACAATAGAGAAGGTGAAGCAGATTCAGAAGCATCTTCAGGCAGCTCAAGATAGGCAGAAGCACTGGGCACATGCACATCATCGACCTTTGGAGTTCAAGAAAGGCGATCATGTATTTTTGTGGATATCACTGACTCGAGGTACCATCGATTTGGTAGCAAGGGAAAGCAATGTCCAAAGTACATCAGTCCTTTTGATATTCTTGACGGAGTTGGAGAAGTGGCCTATCGCCTTGCATTACCTCCATCACTAGAAGGTGTGCATGACGTATTCCATTTGTCTCAGTTGAGAAAGTATGTGGCAGACTCTAGTCATGTGCTTGCTCATTCTTAGATTACAGTTGGGCCTACTTTATCTTACGAGGAGTAGCTAGTTAGGATTCTTGACTGTAGCGAGAAGATATTGCGAGGTCAGACCATTAGACTTGTCCGAGTTGCTTGGAAGCATCATTCACCGGGCGAGTCTACGTGGGAGCTTGAGGATTACATGAGTGAGTGTTTTCCTCATTTGTTTGAGGATCAATGTATGTAATTTGTTGTGTTTCTTTAGTTTGTTTTCCAATTTCATATATAGCATTGTTTTAAATTTCAAGGACAAAATTCTTTTAAGGAGAAAAGGATGTAAAATCCCTCAAAGATTAAATAAATTTTTAATTTAATATTATTATTGGATTTTTAATTTTTTTAATTTTTTAATTTTTTAATTTTATTTTTATTATATAAAAGGGGCCATAGACATGGCTGAATTTTAATATACATGTTGACTAGAAATTATGGCATGCCTAGTGTATTCGGGTGCCATGACTAGCATACTATCCATGGTAGGAAAGGCATAGTCATATTTTAGTCCCTTGCATGTTAAGAATTTAATTTTTGGCCCAAACCATATTTTTGATTAATTATCTAATTATATAAGCATTTTTTACTTTTTAGGAGATCCGAGTATACCAAACCTTCCTGAACCTGACCCTAACCAAACCCAAATTAACCTGCGTAGGCATGTAGTACTCTCAAATGCCTTCATTTTGATATATATTTTGTATATATATTTTATTAAAATTTCTATGTTTCCATTTTAGTAAGTTTCTGTATATATTAAGCATCCTATGTGTCATCCTAGTTGGCAAATGACAAACTACCCAAAATCCAAACTAACTTACACCCAAACCAACCCATGTGATTGCACACCCTTGGCCAAATATCCCTAGAGCAACTCCTATATTGGCTGGCCATGCCATGCATGAAAACATCCCCTACATATGTAAACCCAACCCATAGGCCCATATATATATATATATATATATTTTATATATATATATATATATATATATATATATATATATATATATATATATATATGGCTGTGGTGGAAATTCTCAACTCAAGATAGTCTGTGGACTCGGTTCTTCAGAACAAAATACTGCTCGCACGCTGCTCCGTCAGAGGTTGCAATCACGTCCAATGCGACACACATTTGGAAGCAACTTCTGCACGGGCGTGAACTCTCAAATCAGCATATGATACTAACTAATGAAGGTTGGAGATGGGGGAACACCCAGTCGGGTAAGTTCTCGGTTGCTTCTGCTTGGGAGATTGCTCGAACACATAGGCCTTAGTTACCGCACTTTAATCACATATGGAGCTCTTGCATTCTTATCAAAAGGTAGGTGTTGATATGGGGAATTTTACATAACAAACTTTCCACGGACGGCATCATAGTTAGTCTTGGTTACAGTCTAGCTTCAAAATGTCATTGTTGCAGTAACAATTCTACAGAATCTTTGGAACACCTGCTTAATGAGGGAGACATGGCTAGGGCAGTTTGGAATTCTTTGCAGACAACTTACCAGGTTCGTGGTGGGGGCAGAAGCTTACTACATCGCCTAAAAGCTTGGTGGAGGAAAAAAACAAGCACAAGAAGGAGATAGTAGCTGCGACAGTGTTATGGGTACTATGGAAAAATCGAAATAAATGGAGATACGAAAACTATGCCAACTCAACAGACAAGCTCATAGCAGAAGTGCACAGGCAAATTGCGAAGGCTACGGTTAAATGTAAACACTAGTGTTATTGTAGTGTTTTGTAATACGAGCTTTCGCTCCTATCAATAAAGTTGGGTTTTATATATATATATATATATATATATATATATATATATATATATATATATATATATTGTGGCCGACCACTACCCCCTCTTTTCTCTCCAAAATTTTGGCCAACACCAAGCCCCATAGCCTTCCATCATCTCCTTCATCAAACACCTCCTCCTCAATCACAAAACTCATCCTTTTCATCCTCCTCCCATCCAAACTCCACCAAACAAATCCTAGAAGCATCATATTCACCATCCAACCTTCAAGAACCATTGCCAACACATTCAAACCAATCAAAAAGGGGTTAGCAAGCAAGCAAGGCGAGAAACTTGGGACCTTTGGCAAGGAGGAGCACCCACAACCCTTCTAGCAAAGGATTTCGGCAAATTTTTTATCTTTTTCGATCTCAAACCATATGTTATTAATTCTGTAGAATATCTGAGTTTAACATTATATAAATTAGATTTTGATATCTTTTATCCTATATTTTTATCTCTAGAAATTGTATGTTGGATTGATGAGAAATCGGGTTACGGTAGAACTAATTTTGAGCACCATTAATGCAAAACTTTAGAAAATTGTTAAAAAAAAATTCAAAGTTGAATCTAATATAGGTTTACTAATGTAAAATACAATTTTAAACATATTTTCATGATTTTATCATCTTAGATCTGATCGAAAAAAAATAGGGGTCAAAATATTAGCTTTTCGGGTAAGTTGCTGACAGCGAATAGCTAAAACTTAGTGATTAATTTGATCATTGAATTCAAGTTTATTTTCTATAAAATAATCAGTATTAATTATGTTTTAAAATATTATTTCATGTATTTAAGTCATATTAGAAGTTTGGTGATATTTCGGACAAATTTTGGATAGACTAGTTGACATAGAAGTCAACTAGCCATAAATTTTTCTTAAAATTCCAAATCAGAAATTCAGAGATTAAGTTCATATAAATTATATTAAAATTATTATTTTTATGATTTTAGATGATTTATATGCATGTCCTTGAAGTAGGGACTTAATCACGAATTTTAGAAGTCGAAAATCGTAAAACTAGGTCCCGATTTCTCATGGAAACATGTGAGTTATTGTGTAAGAATTTAATGGTTCCATAAGTATTGTACATGGTTATTTATGGTAAGAAATAATAAATATCATATTATAAGTTTCTTGGTTAAATACTTAAGTAGTTAATTAATTATTTAGGAGCATTAGATTTCGGAGACGTTGACACGGAAGCTACTTTTCATCTTCACATTGCGGAATCAAGCAAGTGCACCTTGCTATTATCAGTTCTTGTTAAATTATTGTTCTTTATTTTTTTTGTTATTTATATTATTGTCTTGGACCTTAGTGGATATGTCAATACGTGCATCTGGATTATATTCGGGTGCATTCAACTGTTAGGTTGTCAAGTATGGATATCTATAGCCTTCCTGAGATCTTTGAATTTTATCTCCATTGAGGCCTGCAGGATACGACACGTGATTGACACATTTATGATTCCTGATACCTAAACTTGATTACCTGAGATACCAAATTTCCTGATGACTATAGGACAGGGTTGGTATTGTTATTTTATTTTCTTGTAGATGTGTCATAGGAATTGTCGTCTAGATAGAGGTCAGAACGATAAGTTGTGGATGCAATTTATTGATTCTTGAGAGTTGAGGACAATTACTACTAGTGTGGGCCATGCTGTGCACTATACATTTATATTATGTATCTATATTTATTCGAAGAGATTACCTGTTTTATGTGATCCATGTTTCTCTCTTAGTTACTATTGAGACTCCGACACGACGCTACGGCTATATGTATATTCATGTCCGGATGTATTTACTTTGGAGATGTTTGTGCTTGCGAATGTTGTCCGCAAAGCGTCATGTCAGTTTGGTTTAGTCATCCCAAGATATTTTATTTACTGTACTTTAGCTTATATATTATGTGTCTTGCTATGTCCCCTGAGGACCTGGTTATTTTCCAGATAAAGGTGACAAGATCTTTCCTGAGGAGTACGGGCCGAGAGTATATTCGTCTTTTGCATCAAGTAAGGAAGACGAGGTTACACTGGAGTAGTTCTTCGTTCAATATTACTTTTATTTTATTTTCTGTCAGAGCTGTGGACTTGTATTGACTTTTTTACATATAATTTTGAGACTTGTATCCATAGTTTTTTCTCATGTGACTATTTTATTTCTATTTGACATTATTTTAGTTTTCTTTATTAAGCACAATGATGTCATGTTTCTTGTTATTTCATATTTGTATATGTGGATGAGTATAAATGCCTGTGACTGCCATGATTATGATTAAATTTTATAGCTTAAGATACTTTTCATTTGGTCCATTAAATTGGGTATACCTATGGAGTATGTCTACTGGCTTGCCACGTGTTCTAGTCCTTATGGATTTTGTGACTGGGTGTGACAATACCATTTGTCACAGACTTAGTATTTTTGCCTATAGCTTTGTCACGTACGGTGCACTATCTTCCTACTCGAAGACTCGTGCAAGCCTTTGTAACTCCATGCTGGCCGTGACAGCCTTCCCTAACCAACTTAGCTACAATGGTCAAAAATTAGAGAAGAGTGGAGCAAGATTGGCAACTTGAAACTATTCTACTATTACCTAGAGAATGCTTACAAGTTTTTAGTAGTGAGGAAAATATGAGTCTTCCACTTATCTATAATGCCTCACATGTCCTACATGAAACTTCTGTAAATAAAATATTTTATGGATTATTCTAGAGCCTTGATATTCACAAGGAAGCTTCTAGTCTATCTAACAAGATCATGAGCTATCTAAAAAAATCTTGAGTCTTCTAGAAGGTTCTCGAGCGTTTTGGAGGATTCTACCATCTTCTAAAACATTCTGGAAGCTTCCCGCATAACCCCGGTCCATGAACGGTTATGCAAATCCATCTTGGTGGGGCTCAACAAATTGAACATAACATATTGTTCCCTTCTAATTACACATGCATAATTACAAAAAAAAAATATAGATCAATGTACACATACACACACGCACACACACACACACATATATAACAAAAAGAAATGGTGTCATATATATAAGGAATAATATTATATTTTTACACACAACATACATCGATCTATATCAAATAACATGTGTTGGTGTTGGTGGGATTCCCAATATATGTGTGGAAAATAACTCGAAGTGCGACACGCACCATCCGTGTTTTAGAGAAACTCGAGAAGTCGAACGCATATCAAAGGTATTAGAAAAAACATATCAGAGTTAACAGTATATCGTCAGTATACCGGTGTCGGCGTATTAGTGGTATACCAATCTATAGGCTTTTATTTTAGAATGATTCTGACACAAAATGATAACTTTTTGTTTACCGTCTGTATTCCGCTACAGGTATACCACCGGTATATTAGTGTCAAGACTGAAGGCCAAATTTGGGTATTTTATAAACACCTTTGGATTATGATCAATGGTCGAGATATGTTCAAAATTGGGCGCATGCTTTAAATATGTGTTTTCTAACCCTACTCCATAATCATTATAATCAGAGTTCATCAAAAGGAGAGAGTTCTCAAATTTGTAACTTTCTTAAAGAGGAAGAGAGATTCAAAGTTTTTGGGTGTTTATTCGAAGAGAGATTGCTTTGAGAAGCTCTTCTTTGATTCTTTCTCGTTATCTTGTCTTTTATAATCTTATTTGTACTCTTTATAATATCTTTTCATCTATTGAATGGTTGTGGTGATCCTTGAGGATTAAGCGAGAAGTTCGTAAGAAATCGCTATCCTTCTATTTTCATTAATGGGGCATTTTAGGGTTAGACACCGATTGTCTCATGATTTTTCTTTTCCTTTGAATTTTCTATATAAATTTATTGATGTTTGCGTTGTACTTTCTTTGTGGATTTGGTATATTTGGTTTGTGTATTTTCTTTGGTCCTCAATAGGCCATATCGGTTTGGAGGAACGGTTTTTATGTTTCGTTTCCAACAACATGGAAATTATTTCCCTAGATATATGTGGATCTACCAAGATATGCTTGTATGTTTAGGTAGCCGTTGTTTGAGGTAGTCGTTGTTTGAGTGGCATCAATATACAATCTACTCGGAAGAGTGTATTAGCTATTTGTAAGCATTTCTTTCTTCATCCAAGTAACATTAAGGACTAAAATCTAGAGAATATTATATAAATACTAGTTAACTCATGTGAGTTGCACTTAGAATAATTTTTTCCCTGATATTATTAAAAAATACTTTAAATGTGACAAATTAAGATTTGTTATCTATGTTTATATTTTAATTAGAATTTGTTATAGATATATTTATATTTTCATTAAAATTTGTTATAGATATATGTATAGGTAGGTAAGCTACTAATTAGATTTTTTTAATTTTTAATTGTGACAAATTATTTAGACTAATTTTTAATTATGATTAAAAGTTAGTTTTAGGATTGTTTTCTTTCACATTATTTTTTAATTAATTGAGGATATACTTATAACTTAGCCGGCTCATTTTTGGGCCTTTTTGAAGCCGCTTTATAAAAGTAAAGATGTTTTAAGTAACTCATCAATTGATCCAGATGGATCTGTGCAAAATACATTGCCAACTTTTTTAAAACTTCATTGGAAAAATATCGAATCAAAAGGAAAGCAAAATAGGGAAATTTGAAATAGGGAATGGCAAAACCAAAGGAGAACCCTCTAACATCTCTAAACATGGAAAAAGTATGTATGAAGAGATAATATGATACTGTTTTGCTAAAGGGAATTTATTATAGACCATAGAACGGAAAGAAAGTGTGTCACATATATAAGGAATAACATTTTTACACAACATTCATCTATATCAAACAACACATGCCAAGTAGACTGGGAACATGAGGGTTATTCCCTTTGATATTTGTTGATTTACCAAAATATACTTGCATGTTTAGGTAGCAATTGTCTGAGTGGAAATCATCCACATACAATCTAAACAAACATCAAGGACTAAAATCTAGAGAATATGATACAGATATGTTCCAAGTGACCAATCAATTGATGGAAAGAATATGCATGCCATTGGCATGTAGTAATTATGTAATTATTCATAGTTTGGGCATACCAAGAAACAAGTAATAATGTTTAGAAAGTTTGAGATGCAAATACATTGCTAACTTTATTAAAACTTCTTTGAGAATATTTTTCTTTTCCATTAACATGGATAGACGCATGCACACGCATAATCAGTTCCTCCAACATTCGAAATACAATTTCCTCTTCCGCCCTTTTCTCTGAAACATTGAGCCCTGCAAGCCATAAGGCTACAACCAGTACGATTGAGAAGCACATCACATGTTGCTGCTTCCACCTTGGGCATCATGGTCTCAACTGCAACCATTTTATACAATCATGATAATTAAGCAACTAATTATTAAAAAAAATTGACAACTACTTGTAGAAAAAATATAAAGATATACATAATTATATAAAATATGAAGGGTTAATTTTATTATAACAATACATAGTAATTAATATTTATGATTATAGTTGCAAAATTTGGAGAAATAAAGCAAAAATGCCTTTTCGGTGCATTGGAGTTAAAGAATTAATAAGTTTTATCTAGTTAGACCGTAGACGAACAGAAAGTGTGAAACATAGAAAAGTTTGGCCATATTTTCTTAAAAGTAGAAAATAAGAAGTTAGATATGAGGGTTCCAAAGAGTTGTGCACATAGTAATGCATTTATTTTATAATATGATTCATGAACAAATATTCAATTATTAATAGAATCCATGAAAATGTAAAATGTTGATGAACGTGAAAGAAAAATACTAATACAAAATTCATGAATAAAGATAACATTAGATTTGCTGATATCTAAAGAAGAATTATTAATAAACATAATTTTCTTTTTTGTGATTCATCTTCTTGGTTGTATATTTGGGGCCAGAGTCCACCACCTCTCGTTGTTACTTTAAGTATTAAGAGAGCAGTTTAGAAAACATATAAAAGAAATAAGAAACTACATGAACATGAAGTGATGAAGATTGAGAGGGTAGATAATAAAATGTTAATAACAACATCTGCATTACTAGATAAAATCGATGGATGAAAGACATTGGACTCTCTCTCTCTCTCTCTCTCTCTCTCTCTCTCTCTCTCTCTCTATATATATATATATAGCAAATAAATGAATGATAGTTAACTTTTAGAACTCTAATCAATGCTACGTATTTTTCTCTCTTTCAAGTTTAATACTGATAAGACGAGACCATAAATAATAATGAATACAAAGATGAATAAAGAGATGAAACAATTTTGTGCATGGAGTGCAAAAGAAAACAGAGTTTTTGCAAACCTGAGGCAAAGACGACAAGGGCCAAGAGAAGGTAGAAAGTACAAGAAACCTTGGCCATCTTCTCTTAAGCACCAAAACGTGTATATATATTGCTTGAAATATTAATTTTGTTTTGTGATAAATAATGTAGCACAACCAGGTATTTATAGGTAAGAGAGATACATGAGCATTTATGATTTCAATAAGATGCATGTTACCAATAACCAAATCATTTCATATGATCTTCTTTACTATCCTGTGGAAATCATATATTTACGTGCTTATTTTAGTACTAGATACATATTCAGTAACAGGGAATGAAAAATTGCTTCTATATTATATGCCATGCATAATATTGATCCCATACCACGAATGTGAAGCATCACGTCTACTGTCAAATGGAACCATATTTTCTATTTTGTAGAATATGCTTGAAAATTTACATGCCATCAATAAAAATGACGTTTCATTCACAAGTATAAAATAATTAGAAGAAATGGTTGGTAATGAATCTTAAATTTATATATTTGAAATCCTAAATTATGACTATTCTTTTATGCCCGAGAAAAAGAGCAAGAAGCCTGATATGCTTTTGGGAAAGTATAATTGGTTTGTTTGCTTCAGCATCGGATCTGAGTCTGGCTCAAGTTACATAACTTAAAGATATCAATATGGTCACAAAAATTCGTCAGCTTTGATTCAGAGATTGTGAGGTCAGACAACTTTTATATGATCTCAGACCTACATATGAATTTGGTTACGAAAGTGAGTGGGATCGATAACCTAAGATGTGAATTGGTAACTATTAACCGAAACTCTGGTGTGGTCTGGTCGACAAGAATTCTGTCAGAATTTTAGATTTGTCGACAATCCGGCTGCCCTCGATTTTGCTGTCTTAGGTGTATTTTTCAGCATTTTTCGATTGCGTTGCATTGCTTTTTCGATGGCTCAAATTTTTTAGGCTGATTTAGGATTTTTGTTTACTTGTGGTACTACATTGTCATGACATGGTCCAAAGCCAAGGTTCAACCTCATGGAAGTGTCATACCACTATAGTATGAGGTCACAGCCTCTTTGTAGTGTTGTACTACTCCTCCTCCTCCAATCTATCTTTCAACATCAGGCTATCGGTCTCTATGCGGTGCTATACTACTGTGACATGGCCCAAAGCCGAAGTTCCACCTCATGTGGTGTAATGCACAATAGCATATGGGGAACTAGCCCCTTTGTAGTGTCGAGCTACCCCTACTTCTTGCAAAGCACACCAGGCATTCCAAATGCCCAATAACTCATGTCACGATCCGTACCCGCTTTTCGGGATACGAGTGCGTGTCCAAGCCCAGCCTACGCAGCAGTGTCGGCGGTAGTACGCTGTCTAGCCACAATGCTCATATCACATAAAATATCATTTTATTGCTCATTCATATTTCTAAATCAATTATAAAAATTACAAGATTTATATTTAACAAAATACAATGTCTCACAAAATTCTAATACAACAAAACTAAACTATCTATTAGAATCTATGTTTGGCCTCCAAGATGCCTCTAACTCCATCCGAAGAAACCCAAAGCAAGAGAGCAAGTCATCAAGAATCTGTCAACTGAAAAAATAGGTTTCTAGTCAGGAATGGAACAAGCTCACCATAACACCACACTACATAATATAATATACATGCATGAAGGAAATAATAATAAGGAGAATGAACTATATGCATGACACGAAAGAGTATAGCTATAACATAAAGACAACATGACAGTCGACTCAATGGAAAGAGAACGAATGAACAATATAGCAACAAAAGATCACGTGTACTGTGTGTTTTAGAATACAAGTGTTCCACATGTGGACGGGTTAGGACATCCGGCTGTCGGTACGTGAGGTACAACGACGGCTATCAACATTGACATTGGAAAATAATTGTACATTGCGTAGACCACATGCATACTAGTTGTATTCCCCCTCCCGACTATCTCACAAGTACATGTCCAACACGATTAACATTAACAACATGGCAAACGAGAATCACGATAAACTAGAAATTAGGCATGAACATGTACATGTATATTAGCGACTCTAACTCCCGTGTACAAGTAATTATCATGATGAATCTAGAACAGTGACAACATGGAATATAAAGATGTAACAGTGAAAATAAGATGTGAAGGTAATATAATGCTACAGTGAAACTTGCCTTGCATTGGGTTGCAGTTGACTTGCGGTATGATTGTGTTAGCACAAATTGTCGTAGATGCCAAAAATACGCAAGATGATCTCAATTGATGAGACAGGCCTCTAAAATAAAAACAAAAAATAAAATATTTTGGAAAATTGTTGAGAAAATATATGATGTTTACTTTTTCATCAGTGTTCCGAAACTTCAAACGGAACGTGATTCCGATTCCTTGTTCTCCCGGAATCTCGAAAACATCGAAACGTATCAAATTTCGGACAACTGACACTCCACGAATTTTCCAGAAAATTAGGTTAAAATTATTTGAAAATAAATTTTATATTCAGAAAATATACCTCGAGACGGTTACAAAAAAAAAACTAGAGGTCAAATGGAGTCTGGAGTTAGAAGTTATGGCCCTTCGAAGTTGGTAAAACATTTGAAAAGGTAGGCTGAATTTATGACGAATTTGGGGTACTTATGACGAAAAAAAGAGAGAAATTTTGGAAAAGAAGGTATGAGAGATGATTTTATTTTATAGGTTCAATATATATAGATAATGGAAAGCAATTAGTGAATTAGGATTACCAACTAATTTGGATAGGAATATGATTAGTTCAAACAAGAAATAATCTATCTAATAGTAGATATGATTCAAATAGGATTAGAATTTCTAACGGATAAGTCTCTCCATAAATTTAAATCAAATAAATTATTTAAATCCAAATCATATGAATTCAAATCCAAATCTAAATCCAAATCAAATTCAACATAATAACTTTAAGATAAATTTAATGTTTATCAAAGCAATTTAAATCATATAATAGATAAATCGTTAAATCAAATAATATGTCAAATCTAGATTAGATAATTCTTAATGCCACAATTAGTCACCATAAGTATTTTAAATAATGTTTGATGTTATCAAATAAGGTAAAATATATTTTATAAATCTAAATCTTATTCAAAATAAGTTACTAAATCATTTTGTTGCTCCAAAATAATCATGATTTTCAAACAATTTTCGAAACCGATATTTTTTTTGTAAAGCCAAACATAATAATAAATAACTTTATAATTTCAATAATAAAATTTCAAGAACAAATATTTATTAAAACTAAATAGTACTTTCAAACCGTTAATTACAAACTACATTTTGAAATGCAGAAAAAATAGTAAATATCTTTTACAAAGTTTTAAAAATAAATTACTTTCAAACACAATAGAATAAAATAAAATAAAATTTTGAGAAACATGGGTTACAAATCTACCCACCTTAGAAAAATTTCGTCCTCGAAATTTAAGGATGTCAAAAAAAATAGGCTTGGTTGGTCAGGTGAAAAGATAGAAAAATTTAAAAAGGAATAATGATCAATGAGATAAAAATAATATTTTTTTTCTTAATAAGAAGATTGATCAAGAAGGATGGAAGAATGTAGTCAATGGATATAGTTCGGAGGAGTATTACCTGCATGACATCTAAGTTATCACTCATCAATCTTATAAATTCGTATCCTCAAGAATATTTTAAAAGAATTCCTCAAATTCCATCATTTTTTTTAAATCACTAACTCAATTTAATACCGTGATGTAGCAATCATGAATATCATCTTATCAAATTCACAACCTTTAATCCGACTTGATAAATATCTTCAAAATATAACTTTACAAAACTTTAAATTTCTCAATTTTATTTTAAATTCAAAATTCAACATTTTCATAATCTCCTCAAAAATTTAAATTCCATAAATTTTTAAATCTTACCGTAATTTTATTGATCAAATCAAAATTATTTCCGTTAAAAATTAAATATTCGACCTTATCAATAATTCATCGATCATATAGAAATTTAAACCTCAGAATACCAAAAGCTAAAAATTTCATCTTCAACAGTAACCAAAATATTCAATTTATCAATCGAGAATTCTATCCATCTTTGATTAGAGTTATTTATCACAATTTCAACTTCATCAAATAGGGCATCTCAAAATTCAACGAATATCACCACCTTAATCATGTAGTCTATGTAACAACCTTAACTACCCATACAATCAATTCAAAATAATTCTATGGGTTACCCACGGAGTACCTAGTCCTAGGCCTAGTCATTCTCCTAAAAATCAAGTCAATTCTAATTGTGAATGAGCTTTTCCTAATCGCAGGCTTGCAGTAGTACGACTAATATAGGTACTACCACAAGTTTGCATAATTTTGCGAAAATAGACCTACATGGGCCACCATAAAAACTTGTCACGATCCGCACCCGCTTTTCGGGATACGAGTGTGTGTCCAAGCCCAGCCTACGTCGCAGTGTCGACGGTAGTACGCTGTCTAGCCACAATGCTCATATCACATAAAATATTATTTTATTGCTCATTCATATTTCTAAATCAATTATAAAAATTTACAAGATTTATATTTAACAAAATACAATGTCTCACAAAATTCTAATACAACAAATCTAAACTATCTATTAGAATCTATGTTTGGCCTCCATGATGTCTCTAACTCCACCCGAAGAAACCCAAAGCAAGAGAGCAAGTCATCAAGAATATGTCAACTGAAAAAATAGGTTTCCAGTCATGAATGGAACAAGCTCACCATAACACCACACTACACAATATAATATACATGCATGAAGGAAATAATAATAAGGAGAACGAACTATATGCATGACACGAAAGAGTATAGCTATAACATAAAGACAACATGACAGTCGACTCAATAGAAAGAGAACGAATGAACAATATAGCAACAAAAGATCACGTGTACTGTGTGTTTTAGAATACAAGTGTTCCACATGTGGACGGGTTAGGACATCCGGCAGTCGGTACGTGAGGTGTAACGACGGCTATCAACATTAACATTGGAAAAAAATTGTACATTGCGTAGACCACAAGCATACTAGTTGTATTCCCCCTCCAGACTATATTATCGATAGATCTTATCCTTTTATGCTTTGTGAATTTTCTTTTTTCCTTATTGAAAATGTTTTTGGAATCCCCTACAGCCAGTTCCGGTACCAAGGGTTAGGACTCCAAGTTCATAACTAGAAGTTTCAAGACAGAAGGTCTAGAAGAAGTTAAGCACTGTAATCGAAATATGGTAAATAGGGATTGAACTTATTTGAAACAACCTGGTCTATATTATGTCTCACTAATTCTTTAAATCCAGCTTCTTATAGTGGATACAGATTCTCTACTCTACAGAAGAGTATTTAAGAGAACTCTTTAATTACCAACCCTTGGATTAATAAGAGTGATTAAGAGTTGATGTTCAAAGTAGAAATATCCTTAATTTATTTATATAAAAGTTTGGTTGATGACCTCTGTTGATTGGTGCTTGTCTGACACATTCCTGATACTTAGCTAATAGAGCGGAGTGTACAGCTACTAGAAAAATAGGCCTCTGATGCAGCTGAGTCCTTGATGCCAAGCTCCCATGCCTTTCTCTGATACTGGACTGACTTCAATGTCTGATACTAAGAGCTTCTACTAGAAAAATAGGGCTCTAGTAGTAGTCTGCTAGTGGCACAAAAAGGATGCATTTTTGATACATTCCAAATACTGGACTGGACGTCAATGTCTGATACTAAGAGCTCTACTAGCTGCTACTAGCTGCTACTAGAAAAATAGGACGCAATTTTGGGTCTGTTAGTGGCACAAAAGGTCAAAATTGTCCTCAGTTGGATGAAGCTTCCCAAAACCGCTTAAACTTGTCCAAATTTTGGTGAATCTTACAAAGATTAAACAGAAGATGTGGCCATATTTACAAACATAATTCGACACTAGGAAAGGTTTTCAAAGTTGTCAAAAACTTTATATGACACTTTATACAGTTCTTATAGGAGAGAGTTTCTGATTTAGTTCTGGATATCCTGTTTATAACTTGAATTCATTTATGTACAGTTCTAAGACAAGTTTAATATTCTCCATAATATAGATGGACTTCTAGAGTACTTATGGAATGTCCCTAGTCATTATAATGCATGGAGAGAGGTCAGATGATCTTGATTAATGCATCATTAGTGTATCCGAGTTAAATGATTTATGCAGTAAACCATCACAACATTGCACATGTCTTTTAACCTTTGTATATTTATACTGTTAATATTACAGATTGCTAGAAGGGAGGTTATCTGAATTTTTTGAATTTCCTTATCAACGATAGCATCTTTCATCTTGATGAGAGTCTGAACAAAATTCTTGAGCTTAAAGAAATAGACGCAAAAATGTCCAATTCTGTTGAGTGGGAAAGGAGGCTACCTTAAGAGAGGGAAGAAAGGAAGCGTCAATTTTGTTCAAGTGAAAAAGTGAGTTCATAAAGAGATTGTGATAGATTTTTTATGAATTCCTATACAACTTTTGTAATCTACAATTTCTTTCACTTTAGTTACTCTTTTTATAGCTGATAAATAATAAGTAGAACACATTGTCTTACATTTCTTCTTCTTGAAACGTTCAGATTGTTCGTTTTGACATGAAGTTAGCGAATGGAGATGTTGGGATGTTAGCATTCACATCAGAACAAATTATCGCGCCTTTTCTTCTTCCGGAGATGGTGATGCATTTATTTGTGCAAATTTTTTTGCTTATTAAATTAACCTGGAAATCAGAATGTCCACTTACTAAAAACGTGTTGCTGATATCTCTATCTCTTGAAATTCTTATTCCTTAATGATAAATATATTTTATCTTCATGAAGAAATTAAATAGGCCTACGTATAAAACTTCATTTAAGAAATGTGGATTCGCCTCAAAGAGTGATCAAATTATATAATTCGCACATAAATCAAACTGACTACTTCGAACTCGATTGTTTAAATTATAAGCTCATATAATAATTTTTATTCAATGCATGCAACTTCTATATTGCAGTTTAGGTTAGCTACCAGATAAACTTATTTGAACCCCTTATTAACACTTTATTGTCTTTTCCACGTGTTCAGGTGGAAAGGGTTCCGAGCATGTTAAATTACTTTCTCCTACAACTTGTTGGGCCTCAAAGAAAATCACTTACTGTAAAAGATCCTGAAAATTTTGAGCTTAGAACAAAGCAATTGCTAAAGCATGGTTAGTAACAGGAAGAACTTGACTGAAGGAAATTTTTATTTAAGTCTCCCCATCTGATTTTCTTGATTTTGTTTGTAATTATTTTCTTTTTATTATGGATTCTGATTCTTCTAATTGGTAGTGGTAATATTGTCAAAATATATGTTCATATCACGAGGGTGACAAGGACAACATATTACCAGCTGGGAGCTTAACCACATCACCTATCTTCTTATGATATGGGTTCTCTAGGGTGACGTATATTAATTATCATCTATATATCAGTACCTGATAGTTGCCTTGGGACTGATCAATTGAGAGAATTATTTGATAGTTATTCTTTTGTTTTCCTACTTTTACTTGTAATTTACATATACATGCCATCTGCATATAGCCATTTTTATATCTGCATATGTTTCTAGTCTATTATTTTTAGTAATGCAACGGATATGTTAGTATTTTAGTGATGCAATTGATACATATATCGCATGTATATATGAGATTGATACATATTACTCTCTGAAAACACACAACTCGATTGGAATTCTCTAAATGGCTCAGTTCCTTCTGAGTGACAATAATCTGATCGGAGTTAACGAACTATAAGTTACTACCTATATGACACAATCTCAAGTGCTAGATGTCAAAGTTCCTGTATCATGTCATATCCTATTACAATAATATGCTCTAATGTTTTTTCTTTAATACTAGGTATCACTCCGCTCTATTACGCACATCACACACATTACCTCATGTTCATTTTGTTCCTTCAAGGGATGTAAATTCTGATGTTCTTGCCACCTCAGGAACTTTTTTTGGAGGTTGATAATAGGATTTTTCTAGCATACTACTTGAAAGTCTAAATGGTTCTCGTTTGTTTAGTTGATAATGGGATTTTTTTCTTGTATCCTAATCAATTTTTTTGTAATTTGATCGGTTCACTTGCTTTCTGTGCTTATGTAGTTTGATCGATCCAACCAATTTTGTTGTTGTCATTTTACAATGATATTTGAACTTTACTTTTCTGGACTGTATTTTTTGAACTTTACTGAGACGAAATTGACTCAATGTCAAAATTAGTTAAAGAACAAGCAAAGTTGATAGAGACTTTGATGAAAAATAAGGTAAGTGTGGAGGAATTCTAGATTGACTCTTGTTTTATTTCACTTTGATATTTTTCTATTGATAGCTAACTCATAAATTCAACTGCTTGATTATTAACCAGGAACACTAATGTTTTTCCCTTATATTTGTGTAGGTTGGATGAAGAGGATTTCTGAGGAGTTGTGGTTGTGGATAGGCTCGAAGTGTTCGAGCTAAATTTTGGATATGCAACATTTTGGATATATGTATGGAAACAATTAAACGCTGACTACGCTGTTAATGTTTAATTTTGGAAAAATTATGAAGGATTTTGAATGTTCTTGACAGTGAAATTAATGAATTTACTTATATTCGAAATTCATTCTGTGATTGATTCGTCGAGAAGCATTTAAATTTTTGAATACCCGCATTCTGTGTATATATGCAATAGATATCTGTGGCATTCTGTATATCTGCAATGCTATTTTGATGTGCTGTAATACTATTCTGATGTGAATTGTTTCTTTACACTAATGCATTCTGCAATAGCATTCTGACATGCTATTGGTGCACATATAATAGCGCGAAAGAAACGCTATAAAAACCAATTTGCATCGAAAAGCTATTAACAAACAATAACATATATGAACGCAATTAAACATCAACAGCATTCACGAACGCCATAAATAACTTGTAGCATTAAAAAACGTTATTAAAAAACTATAGCGTTCGTAAATGCTATGTAAATTCTACAGCATTTGTCACTGCAATAACAAGTCTATAGCGTTCATGGACGCTATAGTAACTCTATAGCGTTCATGGACGCTATAGTAACTCAATAGCGTTCATGAATGATATTACTTTCCTATAGCGTTCTTAAATGCTATAACGTTGGTATAGCGTTCTTAAATGCTATAACCTGTCTATAGCGCCATGGAACGCTATAATCCATCAATAGCGTTCATAAACGCTATAACTTTATAGCGTTCTTGTACATGGAGCAATTATAGCGGAGGCATTTATAGCAGACAGAATATGCTATAATATGCATTCTACAGCGTTATGAGCACGCTATCGTATCCCATATCTGTTGTAGTGCAAGCAACCATAAGGTCCTCGAAGGATCGCACAAGACACATAAAAAGAGACAAACAACTAAAACAAGGAAGATACTGATCCCCGAAGGACCTCACAGGACACACTTAGACATGGACACCACTGCCTACTAGACCATCACCAAAAGAGACCGAAAGTTACTGATCAGTCGGATCATTGCCATCATCCCCCGGGTTCCCTTGAAAAGCTCCAAAAGGATCAATGCCGTCAGGATACATAAATCCGTAGGCATTGGGATCAGAGAAACAAGTGCCTTGAAAGTTTCGATCCTGAAGATCGACATCAAGAAAAGCATTGCGGTCCTGAAGAGTCCACTGAATGAAGTAGCGCTGGTCATATAAGAGATTCTGAATGAGGTTTCCAAGGCCTCGGGTGTTGGTCCGTATCTGCTCCTCTGTTTGAGCCATGTGCATGTCAAAGTACTGATGTGTCAGAGGCATAAATCGGCCAGAAGGAGGAGGAGCAGAGGGTGCTTCAGCGGATGAGAACTAGAGGAAGGAACAGAACGAGAGGGTCGCCCGGATGCAGTACGAGAGACAGCCAGGAAGGAAGGAGCACCATCCATGTGGCAAATACTGAGATCTACACCTTTGGCTTCAAGGATGAGTGTGATAAACATGATGTAATTGAGGGGTTGTCTCCCCGCAGAATGAATGGATGAGAAGGCATTCAACAAAGTCTTTGCAAAAGACCAGGTCTTCCGGGAATACAGGTAGTACATGCAGACCAGGGCATCATTGGTGATGGCATTGTAGTTGCCAGACTTGGGAGACAGGGTGTGGTAGACGATGCGATGCAGCTCGTAATAAAATGGTTCTAGTTGGTTGGAAAAAGCCGGAATGACAGGAGGGTCCGGTCCCTTGCAGATAATGCCACAAAATTTGTCAAAAGAGACTTTGACAGTAGGAAGCAGACCGATGAAAGTAGGCAGAGCATCTCCTTGATTCGGAATAAGGAGAATGTCGGCAAGATCGTGGGCGGTGAGGCAGATGTGGCGATCGTTGGCGAGAGTCTCAATTGCGTTGTTGGCGAGGTCAGGCACAAGATTGCAATAGAAGAGGCGAACAGCCGCAGGGTAGACCGGAACTTGACGGGTCAAAAGATTGGATAGTCCCGCAGTCTGGAACAGAAAAAGCTGGCTAGAGAAGATATTCCAGTTGATCGGCTTGCCCTTGAATACAGGGTGTTGTTCAAAGTACTGGAACGAAGCGTCAGCGGAAACACTTGATTTAAAGATCTTCCAGTCGTAGGCGCCATTTGGAAGAGGCACCGGCATGAAAGGGTTTGAGGAGAAGGTAGAGCGTGGACATTTGGCATGAGCCATAGGGAGATGCAAGAAGTGGAGAAGGTTGGTAGAAACAAGAGTTGGTGAGGAGAGAGGAGGAGGAAGGAGATATAAAGAGGAAGGAACCGTATGGAGAAGGAAGGGGTAGAGAAGAGGTGGTTTTTGAAATAGGTGATGGGATAGAAAGTAATAAATGAGGAAGAGATGTGATTGGATGTGAGAAGGTGAAAAGATTTTGTGGGGCCCAAGGCAGACAAAAATTAATGATGCCGCCAATGCCGACGGAATTCTGTACCATTCCGTCGGTATGCCGTTTCGTCGTGTAGAAGAACTCTTCTGTGAGCGAAAGTCGGTATGTCGACGGTATTCCGTATAGTGCCCGTCGGTGTTCCGTCGGATGAGGATACTAAGACTCAAGATCTAGGATGCCCAATTCTTTGCAAAGAAAGATGAAACGATCCTCGGGTAACGGCTTGGTGAATATATCCACAAGTTGATAAGTAGTGTCAATGAACTCAAGATGAACATCTCCCTTTTGTTGATGGTCACGAAGAAAGTGATGTCTAATCTCAATGTACTTTGTACGTGAGTGCCAAATCGGATTTTTTATGAGATTAATAGAACTAGTGTTGCCACATTTGATGGAGGTACTGCTAGAAGTAATGCCATAGTCTATAAGTGTTTGTGTCATTCAAAGAATTTGTGCGCAACAACATCCAGCCATAATGTATTCGGCTTCAGTGGCGGAAAGAGCAACAGAGTTTCATTTCTTACTAAACCACGACACCAACGATTTCCCATGACATGTCCCGCTAGTGCTTTTTCGGTCAATCTTGCATCCGGCGAAATTGACATTCGAGTAGCCAATAAGCTCAAAGGATGAAGATTTTGGATACCAAAGTCCCATGTTAATGGTGCCTTTGAGATATCAAAAAATACGTTTAACAGCACATAAGTGGGATTCTTTGGGATTCGCTTGATATCGTGCACAAAGACAAACACTGAACATAATATCTGGACGACTGACAGTTAAATAAAGTAGGCTACCGATCATACCTCGATACTTACGAATGTCGACCGAGATACCATTTTCATCATTATCAAGTTTTGTCGTTGTGGCCATATGAGTCCTAGTCTATTTCGAAGCGTTTGAGAAGATCCTTTGTATATTTGGTTTGATTGATGAAAGTGCCTTTGGGACCTTGCTTGATTTGTAATCCAAGGAAGAAGGAGAGTTCTCCTATCATACTCATTTCAAATTCATCCTGCATTATTTTGGCAAATTCTACACAAAGTGCATTGTTAGTGGAACCAAAAATAATGTCATCAAGATAAATTTGAACTAACAAAAGAGTGCCACTAAGAAATTTAATAAAAAGTGTAGTGTCCACTTTTTCCTTAGAAAAGTTGTGAGAAATGAGAAAGGAGCTAAGACGTTCATACCAAGCACGAGGAGTTTGTTTGAGGCCATAAAGGGCTTTGTGTAATTTAAAGACATGATTAGGAAATAGAAAGTTTTCAAAACCGGGAGATTGCTTGACAAAAACTTTTTCTTTAATAACACCATTCAAGAAGGCACTTTTGACATCCATTTGAAAAAGTTTGAAATCATTAAAACAAGTAAAATCACAAAGCATTCAAATGGATTCAAGATGAGCAACCGGAGCATAGGTTTCATCGTAGTCAATGCCTTCCTCTTGGTTATAGCCTTGAGCAACCAATCGGGCTTTGTTACGAGTGACCAAACCATCTTCATTGATTTTATTTCGAAACACCCACTTAGTCCCAATAATTGGATGGTTATGGGGTTTTGGAACAAGTTCCGAAACCTTGTTTCGCTCAAATTGATTTAGCTCTTCTTGTATTGCTAGCATCCAAAATTTATCATTAAATGCATCATTGATTTTTTAAGGCTCTATTTGAGAAATGAAAGCCACATTCGCACAAAGATCTCGAGTAGAGGATCTAGTGCTAACCCGTGAGGAAGGGTCTCCAATGATAAGCTCCTTTGGATGATAGGGACAAATCTCTATTCTTTAGGAAGATCCTCGGGAGGAGGTTGTAGGAACGAAATCGTAAAGCACAATACTCTAGAGGGGGGGTGAATAGAGTTGGCAGCGGAAATATGCTAATTAAAAATTGTTAGCAGCAAGATCATAGAATAATAATCACAACTAAATAATGTAAAGGCAGAGATAAGAAAGCAAACGCAAAGACAGCGATGTATACTGGTTTCCCTCTGTTGAGGACTAATCCAGTCGGTAGAACTCTTGCTACCAGTTGAATCCACTATTGGCAAAACCGTAAGTTTTCTTACGAAGTCCTTGCAACTTCTACAACGCGAGCTTTGATACGAAGAACTCGTCCAACTTCAATTATGAAGAGGTATTCTTCAATCAAGCCTTCTGATTACAATCACTCAGAAACTTCTAGACCGCACCGCACTGGCAAATCGACTAGAGGATTGTAATTGGCTTGGGATCTGAAATTTAAAGCTCAAGAAAACACTTTGGAAGACTGAAAGCTTTAGATAAAGAGAAGATTGAAAGTGAATGAGTGAGTTAAAATGATCGAAATCCTTCTCTATTTATAGGAGTTCCAAAGACAGAATTCGGGCAGAATTCGGGCAGAACTCTATGAAAAAATCTCGGTCAAATCCGCAACTGCAGGAGGACGAAGTTCAGAAGAGTTCAAAAATCAAAACGGCCACTAACCGAACTCTGGCCGAACTCTGGCCGAGTTCTGTCAGGGTTAGGTTAGGTTTTAAAAATTAGTTTTTGGGGATATTTGAAAACCTTTTTGAAGCTTTTGTTAATATGAATGTTTTTCAAAACTAAGGACATTTTAAAAATATTTTGAAATCATTTTAGAATAGCCTATTTGCCAGTACGACTTGGTGTATAACGTATTTCTAGACTCAATAAAATAAAAAATATATTGCTCAAAGAAATACAGACTCGAACAGGCAAACATCGCTTCGGTCTTGAACTGTGTATATAGCTGTTCTTGATCATGTCCAAGAGTCCGATACATCCTGACTAGCTTCATATATTGAGACAGAGTTTGATCAATTATTAAAATCAGTTTGACCATATGACCAATGGGCCAACAATCTCCCCCATTTTGATAATTGACAAACTATGAATGATATAACATTTAAGCTTGAAATAAAGTCAAAAATTGTTCATGTCCTGCATTTTCTCAAAAAAAAGTTAGATCTTTATTTTTCTCCCCCGTTGTCACTTAGCAAAATAATTACAAAAGAGAGAAACTCCCCCGCAATCAATGTATAAATAACAAACACTGAAGAAACACAAGAAAATAATCATGATAAATGGTAGAAATATTAAAGAAATAACATCACAGGCATGTAATTGTCTCAGGCAGTTTATAATAAACAAAGAATTATTTCACAGGCAGTTTATAATAGAGAAGTAGATAAAGATGCTATAAATAAGTAAATAAACTGATGTGAACCATAAACTACGCATCTCATAAAGATAAAAAGATGTTCAGAAGACATCAATAAAATAAATCCAGTTCAAGTCCTCAAAAGAAATACTGATAATAAAGTCTAAAAAGATAGAAAAACTTGGAATGTCGGAGCATTTCCAAGTATACAGTAGATAATATCTAAGTCAAAAATCAGATAACATATTACATATCCTCATCATCATCATCATCATCATCAGCATGACCGGCATGTCCAGAAGGACCAGCTGCAGAAGTACCAGCGCTAGAAGGGTAAGAAGGGGCGCCAGTGTAAAACTTACCGACATAGTCTCGAGGAGGAGCACGGTCAGAACGGTACCAATCATATGCGTTACCGGGCTGAAAGTAGGCATGAACAGCCTCATCCTCACAGCGGTAACCAGAGAAAGCTGGATCTCTAGGAATAGAACCGACAGAATGTCCAGTCTGGGCAAATCGAAGATCAGCTAAAGAATTTGCAATCGCCTGATAACGGGTGACGTCGCGGAACTCACATTCGCGGGCCATGTCCGTCATCGAGACGTGCAAATCCGAAAGATGCTGGTGTATGCCCTCAAATGTCATGGCATACTGCTGAGGAGGTGGAGGAGGTGGAGCAGTAGCAGGAGCAGTAGGAGGAGCAGCAGCAGTCATACTGCGATGAGATAACTTGAGAAACTTGGGCTCAGGGTCTTGAGTACAAGTAGATAAATCAATGTCGAAACGCTGAAAGATGCGTGGGAGAATCATCGCATAAGAGAGATTTCTATCTCTTGTACGACAACGTCCCATCATCTGAATAATGGTCTTAGGGGCAGAAAATGGAATCCCCTTAAGAATGTGATACATAGCAGATAATTCAAGAGACGTGACATCATCCTTTGAAGTAGACTTCGGAAGGAGAGTGGAGTAAATGATACGGTGCAATTCATAATTAAACAAGTTCAAGTTGTTTGCCTTGAACTTTCCAGAGCGAACTCGATCAGGTGCACAGAGTTCAGCTTTGAAACTAGTAAGTGTCGTGCCGTCGGGGAAATCAAATTCAGTGATATCAACAAGCGGTTCACCTTCGTTGGAAATACCAAGGATTTCCGCTAAGATAACATTATTGAAATTGATATCTAATCCTCCAACACGAGTACTTACGTCAAACGTGTTTAATATGATGTTGCAGTAGAACAGTCTAATAGCATTAGTTGCTACGGGGAAACAAAGTTTAACAAAATATTGTAACCCTAATGCCTCAAAAAAAGGACGGTGTTCTGGAAATATAGTCCACTTGATGGGAGCGCCTGTGCATATGGATCTCATGGAAAAATCTCTATACCACAGTAGGGCTTGATCTAGGGTTTGAAAGTAAAACCTGTCGAACGTGCCATCGCTAGATTAGACTGGCGAAAAGAGGGAATCCGTGGGTGGATTCGAAGATGAACCTTCCTCACTGGGATTGGTTGTCTTCTTTCTCTTGAAGGGGTTAAATCCCTTAGGTGCCATTTGTGCAAAGAAAAGTAAATAGCACGAAATTGAAAGGAGGGGAAATACGAAGTTATACCTCCCAAAATTTGAGTATGTTGTAGAGAACGACGAACTCCGCACGAATCCAAAGTTTGGATTGATTTCACCACGTGGATTGGGAGAGAAGGGGTGGTGAAGAACTAGGGTTGGGGGCTCTCTCGCGCGGCTGCTGTTGCTGTTTGATGAAGTTTAGAAGCAATGAAGAAGAAAGGCTCTCGGGTTCCGGTTATATAACCTGATACCTTCAATCGAACTCGGGCCAAATTCGGTCCGTACTCTGGCCGAATTCGCCTGGGGTTGGTTTGGAACACTTTCTTTTTCATTGGCTCATTTCAAATATTTAATTCAAAGATTAGTAATTTCAACCTTCAATTAACATAATTAATATTATTTTATAGATTAAATATCATTACACAGCGACTGTTTCAGATTAGCTGTAGGAGTACTGTCCCAGCTGGCGGAGGTTCACCGGGGAACTCTTAAGTACCGCTTCGCTTCAACCGTAGTTGTGGTGACAGACAGACTCTTGGCTTGTCTCTAACACAGTTTTTGCGTATTGAAATATAATCATAAAACAAAATTAATTAATTTTATTGACGTCCAAAATTCCTAATTCTCGACGTAAATAATTGAAACGATCTTCTGCTAGAGGTTTTGTGAAAATGTCAGCTAATTGATTCTCAGTATCTATGTACACAAGGTCAATATCTCCATTTTGATGATGATCTCTAAGAAAATGATGTCAAATCTCAATATGTTTAGTACGAGAGTGACATACTGGATTCTTAGTCAAATTAATAGTGCTCGTGTTATCACAGAAAATGGGAATATGTGTATAAAATAAATCATAGTCTTCCAAGGTTTGTTTTATCCACAAAATTTGAGCACAACAACGTCCTGCGGCGATATACTCAGCCTCTGTTGTTGATAGGGCTACAGAATTTTGCTTTTTACTAAACCATGAGACTAAAGCTTTGCTTAAGAAATGACATGTGCCACTGGTACTTTTTCTATCAAATTTGCATCCGACAAAATCTGCATCCGAATAACCAATAAGGTCAAAGGACTTAGTTTTGGGATACCATAAGCCAACAGAAGAAGTGCCCTTAAGGTATCGAAAGATACGCTTAACTGCGCACAGATGTGATTCCTTTGGATTAGCTTGAAAACGTGCACATAGGCAAACACTAAACATAATATCTGGACGACTAGCAGTTAAATAAAGTAAACTACCGATCATACCTCGATACTTACGTGTGTCGACCGACTTGCCTTGTTCATCAATATCAAGCTTTGTTGAAGTTGCCATCGGAGTGCCAATAGGTTTGACATTGTCCAGATCAAACTTCTTTAGCAAATCTTTTGTGTACTTGGCTTGATTTATGAACGTCCTATTGTCAGTTTGTTTGATTTGCAGTCCGAGAAAGAATTTCAGCTCTCCCATCATGCTCATCTCAAACTCATTCTGCATACACTTAGAAAATTCTTGACACAGAGATTCATCAGTAGATCCAAATATAATATCATCAACATAGACTTGTATTAAAAGAAGCTTACCATTAAAGGACTTAATAAAAAGTGTAGTATCAACCTTGCCTTTTGAAAAACCGTTGTCAAGTAGAAAAGAGCTTAGACGATCATACCAAGCACGAGGGGTTTGTTTCAAACCGTATAAAGCTTTCTTCAACTTGAAAACATGATCAGGGTTTTTAAAATCTATGAAACCTGGAGGTTGTGCTACAAAAACTTCTTCTTCAATAAAACTATTTAAAAATGTACTCTTGACATCCATTTGAAATAGTTTAAAATTATAAAAATATGCAAATGCACATAACATGCGAATGGATTCTAATCTCGCAACTAGGGCATAAGTCTCATCGTAGTCGATACCTTCTTCCTGATTGTATCCTTGAGCTACGAGTTGAGCCTTATTACGAGTCACTAAACCATTCTCATTAAGTTTATTTCGGAATACCCAACGGGTGCCAATGACTGGATGATCAATAGGCTTGGGAACAAGTTCCCAAACTTAATTTCGTTCAAATTGGTTTAATTCCTCTTGCATAGCATCTATCCAAAAATTATCACTACATGCTTCATCAATAGTTTTGGGTTCTAGCTGTGAAATAAATGCAACACTAGAAACAATATCTCTACTGGATGTACGAGTACTTACACCTTTGGTAATGTCACCAATTACCAAATCCTTTGGATGATCAGCCGTAAATTTTAATCTTTTCGGCAGACTCTGAAGGTAGCTGGTTCCTGTATCTTCTCTAGGAGGATCAGCTAGAGCTGAGCTTGGTTGAGAATCAGCTGGTGTTAAGCTTGGTACAGTTGGATCTTCGACATTGTCATCGATAGTCATTTGATTCAATTCATCAAAGGTGACGTTGATTGATTCTTCGATGATCATAGTTCGTTTGTTGAAGACTCTGTATCCTTTGCTCTTGGCCGCATAACCTAAAAATATACCTTCATCGGCCTTTTTGTCAAACTTTCCCAAATTGTCTTTTGTATTAAGAATAAAGCATTTACAACCAAATATTCTAAAATATGAAACTGATGGAATTCTATCAAACCATAACTCAAATGGAGTCTTCTTCGATTTGGGTCGAATTAGAACTCTATTGAGAACAAAGCAAGCTGTATTGACAGTTTCAGCCCAAAAATATTTGGGCAGACTAAACTGGTTTAACATTACTCTGGCCATTTCGGATAGAGTTCTATTCTTACGTTCCACAACTTCATTTTGTTGTGGAGTCCTAGGGCAGGAGAACTCGTGTACAAAACCGTGTGTGTCACAAAATTGCTCAAATTCTGCATTCTTGAATTTGCCTCCATGATCGCTTCTAATACGATTGATCATGTAACCTTTTTCATTCTGTACTTTCTTGCAAAAGGCAACAAATTTGGATAATGCATCATTCTTGCGTGTCAAGAAGTATACCCATGTGTATCTAGAGAAATCATCTACAATTACAAAAGCATATAGCTTACCTCCGAGGCTAGCAACTCTGCTAGGACCAAATAAGTCCATGTGTAGCAATTATAGAGGTCTAGTAGTACATACTGCGTTTACTGACTTGAATGTGGATCTGGTAGCTTTGTTCTTTTCACATTGGCTGCATACCGAATCCTTCTTGAATGTGATGTCCGGTAAATCGCGTACTAGCTTCTTTGTGGATAATCTTGAAATTGTGTCCATATTTGCGTGACCGAGTCTCATATGCCACAGATGACTCTCATCACTTTTAGCCATTAAGCATCTACCTGAAATGTTAGTTTCTTCCAACAAATAGAAAACATATATGTTGTCTTCCCTGATACCTTCAAAGATAGTACTACCAGTTGAGCTATCAACTATAGTACATTTGTCTTTGCCAAAGTTGATGCCATAACCATGATCAGCTAAATAACTTATGCTGAGTAGATTATGTTTCAACTCGGTAACCAGACAGACATCCTTAATCACAGGATAGGGAGACTTACCAACATCACCGATACCAATAATATACCCTTTCAAGTTATTACCGAAGGAAACATAACCTTCCTTCTTCTTCTTCGACAGTGTTGCAAATAATGTAGCGTCATCGGTCATATGCCGTGAACAACCGCTGTCGAGGATCCATTTACTTTTAGCATGTGAAGGGTGTTCCACCTACAAAATAATTTACAGATGAAACTTTTGGTACCCATTTCTTGTAGGGTCCTGAAATGTTAGCCTTTGGTATCCAAGCATAAATATTTAAATCAACAAGCTTTCTGATTCTACATGTAGGTGAAATATGACCAATGAGGCCACAATAATGACATTGTGCATGTTGAGTATTGAAAGCTGAGTGGTGTGCATGGTTGGTAGGTTTGGGTTTTCTAGTATAGAATAAAGCATACCTATAATCATGTTTGGGCTTACCCTTTTGGGGTAAAGGTTTGATATGGTTAGGTCTGACAGTGTTTGGCTTGGGAATGTTCCGATTTTTCGGTAAGTGACATGTGTTAGGGTAGGAAGCAGCAGTCTCAGGCTGTTTTTCTAACCTAATTTCCAATCTTTTGGAAGTGTCATACAGCTTAGTATAATCAGAAGTGAGTGTTTCCATTCTGATTTGTGCACATTGAAGACTTTTCTTCTCTTTAGAAAGTTCTTCCTTCAGTTGGTCAATAACTTTGTCTTTCTCTTCAGATGACTTGGTAGTCTCGTGTAATAAGAGCTTGATAGAGGAAAGCTCACCAGACTCACTAACATTATTTCTAACCTCAGCTAGTAGGTCGGTAAGTCTTCCTATTTCTCCTTTGTACTCTTTGAGTACCTTCTTAGAGGTCTGATATTTGCTACGCAGTTTCCTATAATCACTTATCAGTTCACTGAAGGTATCTCCTAATTGCTCAAAGGTGAAGTCATCATATGTATCAACTACAGGTTCAGTAGGTACCTGATCGGATGCCATAAAGCATACGTTTGCAGCGTCTTCTGATTGTTCGTCTTCTGAGTCGTTGGCTTCACTTTCATGCCATATGCTGGTATTGGCATACTTCCATGATGTTGATCTCTTCAGGTTCCCTTTCTCATACCTGTTGCTCTTCTTGCTTGATGATGAGTTTATAGGACAATCCTTCTTCATGTGTCCCTTCTTCTTGCAGCCATAGCAGACAGCATCATCTTGATACCAGTTGTCACTGTTGTTGTTTTTTTTGGCTCTCTTCTCATGTCTCATGAATCTCTTGAATTTCCTTGCTAGGAGTGCTTGATCTTCAGTATCATATTTACTGCTGTCTGAGTCACCTTCAGCAGCTTTTCTGTGCTGAGCCTTGAAAGCGATCGTCTTCTCTTTTGGTGCAGGCTCTTCAAAATCTTGTAGCTCCAGTTCATGAGTGAGTAGCTTATCCATGAGTACTTCGAGGGACATAGTTGTGAGGTCGTTCCCTTCAATGATTGCAGTAGCCTTTGGAATCCAGTTCTTGGTAAGTGCTCGCAGGAGTTTGCGAATCTTTTCATGGTTACTGTACTCTTTGCCTAGGGAGGACAAAGGATTTACAATATCCAGGAATCTTTCGAACATCTGAGTAACTGTTTCGTTGGGCTTCATCTTCAACACCTTATACTCTTGAGTAAGTCTGCTCACTTTTGATTCTTTAACTTGAGTCGTGCCTTCATGTGTGACTTCAAGAAGCTTTCACACTTCATTAGCCGTTGTGCAGATAGATACCCTGTTAAATTCAGTTCTGTCTAAAGCACAAAATAGAGCGTTAATAGCACGTGTGTCAAGACTGGCCTTTTTCTTTTCTTCGTCTGTATATCTGTTATGGGGTTTTTCAACTAGAACTCCATCAACATTTATACGAGGTAGTGTGAAACCCGCAAATTTTTTCTAATTATTATTTGTGTTTGCTATTTAATTTATTCAAATTATTATATCAGTTAAATAGAATTTTTTTAAAAAATTAAAACTTGGATTTTTGTCAGGCCCAGACCCGAACCCAAAAATAGTTTTAAATTAAATTTTAGAATTTAAGTCAGAACTTGTAAAAAGTTTATTCTATAAATTAATATCTTAGAATTACAAAATGTTTAGTTATAATTTTTCTAAAGAAAATTAAAAATCTTTAATTCTTTTATTCTTAAACCCAATTAATTGTTTTGGCCTAACCCGAATTCGTTCTTATTTCCCGAAACCAAATTTCGAAATCGAACTCGATTTCGTATAATATCCTTTAAGTTATTTATATATATTATATTATATATTAACCACCTCCCTTTATGAAAACATTACTTCCATTCTCATTCATTTAACTCTCTTTCCTCTCTCTGTAACTCTCCTGGAGAGAGTTGGCGCTCACGAACCGCCGCCATCAGTCTTTCGACTCCCCACCGGCCGTGCATCCCCTCCCCTTCCGAAACCGGCCACCCCTTCAGTTTCCCGGAACCCCCAGCCCTACCCTATTTAACCCTTCCTCACCTCCATCCTCATTCACATCTTCTCATTCACCATTTTCCCCAGAAACCCCGACCTTTCTCCCGAGCTCTCGCGACTCCGGCGGCCAACGTCGACCCCGGCCTTTGGCGACAGCTCCGCCCGGCCCCCTCTGTCAGATCCGCGCCCCTGCCCTAACTCAGGTGCGGTTTCCTTCCCGGCCGATCCTGTGTCCGGCGCACCCCTCGCCGCCGGTCCCCGCAAGCCAGGCCGCCCCGTGTCCTAGATCCCTGGCGGTTGATCCCCGCAGCCCCAGCATTGCTGACCCGCCTCCAGCGCCCCGCTCCCCAAGTCCGACCCCGACGCCGTCCTTTGTCGCTGACCGCCGGCGACAGCCCTGGCCGTCCGATCTGTGCGCGTGGCACTGTCCCGAGGAGCCCCGTTCCCCGTGAGTTTCTGACGTGATTTCGGTTCCGTTCTGCGGTTTCGCGTGTTTCGAGTCTGAGGCATCACTTTGGATTCCGTCGATTTCGGTAACTTCTGGATAGTCCCATAGTTTTCTTTTGGTCTGTGATGAATTTGGTCCACCGATTCCTTCAGAAATTCGGAATTTTGGTTCTTGGTTAGTTTTTGTTGGTTTTGTTTCGGAAGTAATTCTGTGATTATAGATTTTATATATATTATTTTGGGTTTTTAGTTAAAACTTGGTTATGTGATTTTCTCGGAATTTCCGAGAATCTTTCGGAAAGGATTCTGTGAGTTTCCGATATTACTTCGGGAATTTCGATATCATTTCTGGATTTCGAATTTATTTCGGAAAATAGTTTTGTGGATATATTTGGGTATCCCTGGTTTGGGATTTATTTTGCAGGATAAATCGGCGCGTTTCCCAGTTTTTGGGTTATCCCGAAAATAGAGGGAATGCTGCCGAAATTTCTATAAAATTTAATTATATAGTTTTAAAATGATTTTTTCGGAAAATACAAAATATTTGGATTTATTTGGGCGACGACCGTATTGGTCAATGGGCCCTGGCTAACTGCAAACGAAACCGGTTTCGCCCGGACGTTGAGGCATTAGCTATAAAAATGACGATTGGACCAGTTCTGAGACTCAATAATATTTTATATTTTTAATTAGAATTATTAAATATTATTTATATTTAATTTTGTAGGCAGTTTACAGGACTAACGAATTTTCTCTTATTTTAATTCTTGGGAATGTAAGGGCATAAGCCCATTTACTATTCTACAGTTTTGTAATAAGTAGGTAGTAGCTGTGGTTTTCTGGGTTTTTGTGAGAATGCATAAAAAATTAGGAATAGAAATTATATTAATTACAATTTGGAAATTCACGATATTTCTCATTTAAAGGAAAAGTATATTTTTATATAACTATCAAAAGTATTAAGTTTTTCCAAATAAACCGATAAATACAATTTTCTCGAAATTAAATGTAAATTGATGTTTCTTAATTGTAACGCACTAATAATAGCATTTTGTTTGTGTTAACTAAATCAAGACTAAAATTTACTAGGACACAACTAGAAATTGTAACTAGTATAGCATCATTATCAACTTTAGTTTTCTGAGACAAGTTTCCTAATGTAGGATCTCAAGGAAGAATCTGAATTTCCAATCCGACGTATCGACCCATCCAGTCAAATTATTTGAGGCAAGTACAATTTTGTGGTAGATTACAATTAGTTAATAATTGTTTTAATGTAATTTTAAATCACGATACAACACGAAACTCTCTTGAGAGCATTGACTGTAACTACTGTAACTATTGGGGATTGGGGGAATAGTGTAGTAGATATGACCACATCAAATTAGCATAACTGATTGTATTAGCTTACCCCTCAAACACACGGGGATAAGCCATACCATATCACTAGGATATTACTGTAACAAACCCAATCCGGTCATATTCATTACCTATTCATATTTCACTATTTTAACTGTTGGAAAATCATTTATTTCAAAATTGTTTAAAAGTGCATAATTCTATTATTAATTTTAATTGTTAAAATGTCATGAATTTGTACTTTGCTCCCTCCTGACTGGAGACTATATTTTTAGGTCCTTATAAGGATGCAGAGCTACTGATTAGTAGCTACTATGACCCTGAGCTTTACCCTGCTGTGCTTCCTGAGGATGGCCTACTTGATGAAGATGTTGCTTTTCTTTAGATGATATTTTCCAGTTTGTTAGTTTTGTCTAAAAACAATGTTATTTAAGATGGTGGTTTATGTTTGTACTTTGTACTGAACAAGTTTTTAATTTATCGAATAATAAATGTTGTGGCAAATTTAGTTTGAGTTGTTGATTACCTGCATATGGAAGTTACAGCTTACTGCCGCCGTCTCATCAACGGTGCAGGCTGGGCATGATCCGATTCGTTCCAAGTAATTGGGACCGGGTCGTGACAGGTAGCTTTTGATAGCCATCAATAACAATAGACCATAAATCAAAGTCAAGTGATTTCAAGAAGAAACTCATCCGTGTTTTCCAATAGGTATAGTTCGTACCATCAAACAGTGGAGGTCTGTTTGTGGCCTGGCCTTCACTTGTGAATTTCACAGTTGCCATGTGTTGTGCTGTGATCTATATAACAATTAGTTAAATAATTGCAATGTTACCTTGCTTTACCTGTAACACCCGCTCTGATACCAATTGTAGGAACGAAATCGTAAAGCACAATACTCTAGAGGGGGGGTGAATAGAGTTGGCAGCGGAAATATGCTAATTAAAAATTGTTAGCAGCAAGATCACAGAATAATAATCACAACTAAATAATGTAAAGGCAGAGATAAGAAAGCAAACGCAAAGACAGCGATGTATACTGGTTTTCCTCTGTTGAGGACTAATCCAGTCGGTAGAACTCTTGCTACCAGTTGAATCCACTATTGGCAAAACCGCAAGTTTTCTTACGAAGTCCTTGCAACTTCTACAACGCGAGCTTTGATACGAAGAACTCGTACAACTTCAATTATGAAGAGGTATTCTTCAATCAAGCCTTCTGATTACAATCACTCAGAAACTTCTAGACCGTACCGCACTGGCAAATCGACTAGAGGATTGTAATTGGCTTGGGATCTGAAATTTAAAGCTCAAGAAAACTCTTTAGAAGACTGAAAGCTTTAGATAGACAGAAGATTGAAAGCGAATGAGTGAGTTAAAATGATCGAAATCCTTCTCTATTTATAGGAGTTCCAAAGACAGAATTCTGGCAGAATTCGGGCAGAATTCGGGCAGAACTCTATGAGAAAATCTCGATCAAATCCGCAACTGCAGGAGGACCAAGTTCAGAAGAATTCAAAAATCAAAACGGCCACTAACCGAACTCTGGCCGAACTCTGGCCGAGTTCTGTCAGGGTTAGGTTAGGTTTTTAAAAATTAGTTTTTGGGGATTTTTGAAAACCTTTTTGAAAACCTTTTTGAAGCTTTTGTTAATATGAATGTTTTTCAAAACTAAGAACATTTTAAAAACATTTTGAAATTATTTTAGAATAGCCTATTTGCCAGTACGACTTGGTGTACAACGTTTTCCTAGACTCAATAAAATGAAAAATATATTGCTCAAAGAAATACAGACTCGAACAGGCAAACATCGCTTCGGTCTTGAACTGTGTATATAGCTGTTCTTGATCATGTCCAACAGTCCGATACATCCTGACTAGCTTCATATATCGAGACAGAGTTTGATCAATTATTAAAATCAGTTTGACCATACGACCAATGGGCCAACAGAGGTTTGATTGGTGGAGAACGTTCGGGTGGAGTAGGCTCAACTTCATTGTTAGAAGAGGAAGTGCTAGTATCTCCAAGAGAAGAGTTCTCCAAACCAAAAAAGATGTCATCAGCAACATTGGAGGAGGATGTAGAAGTGTTAAGTTCATCAAAGGAGACTACTTCCTCAATAACCATGGTAGATATAGGAATGCCATTGACAACACAGTCCCATAGATCATAGTCTAGGGATTTCAGATAAATATCCATCATAATCTTCCAATAGTTATAGTTAGTTCCATCAAATAAAGGAAGTCTAATTGTGGATTTCCTCATTGTGGAATGAGTTGATACTAGGGTTAGTGGCCATGGATCTCTCTAAGGATGTAAGTCTAAATCAAGAGACAAAGCTCTTATACCAATTGTAGAACCCTAGGGGGGTGAATAGGGTAATAAAAATATTACCAAGAGAACTAAGTAATTTATATAATAATAAAAGAGAGAGAGAATCAAACACTCGATGTATCCTGGTATCCTCCCAATGGGCACTTCAGTCCCGGAACTCTCTCCGACTTTAATCCACTATTTGAGTAAATAGTTACACACAAGTTTGGATCCGAAGAACTCGTCAACTTCAACACGAGTTTGGATCCGAAGAGCTCGTCAACTTCTTACACATGAGTTTTCCTCCGAAGGCTCGTCAACTTCAACACACGAGTTTTCCTCCGAAAGCTCGTCAACTTCAATAAAAAAGAAAGAAGGCTTTTGATATTCTCCAACACTTTGAAGATCGAAGAATACAACTCGTACTTTAGGTGGGATAACAAATTAAAGCTTTTGGGTAGAGTAGTAATGGTGAGACTCTTGGTTGTTGAGAAAATTTAAGGCTCAAGTGGATGTCTTTAAAGAGAGGACACAACCACCTTAAATAGAGAACCAAGAGAGCAAGACATTTAATGCTCCAAACTATCACGACCAGCACCCGCTTTCCGGATAAGAGACGTGTCCAAGTCCAGCCTACGCCGCAGTGTTGACAGTAGAACGCTTTCTAGTATACACAAGTCAAAGAATCTATAGAACTACATGGCAGTCTAGATCTCATCCACAAAATATGATACAACCAACTAACTCAAATGAAACTGGATAATGAATGATAATATAAAATAGAGTATCAAGTCTATCAAGAATTTTAGTTACGTCCAGTGGACACAAATCCACTACCAGTAGACGGATATAAAATGAAAATACAATAACTTAGTCCAAATTGCTAATTATCAAGATACCCTCAGCTACAGTGGTACCGTGGTCCAATACTGGCTCAAACCTACTCGTGTGCACGTGGCTCAAACTCGGCTAAACCTGAAGAGATCATCAGGTCCTCAGAGGACTAGCAAGATACATAAAAACATGCCTACTAATATGACAGTAACTTGTATAGAAGACAAGAACAGTGCAAGAAGAACATCTAAGAACGACATGTCATGTGGAAACTGTAATACTATACTTGGCTCATAATCAAACAAATAGCTCCTATAGCTTGTAGTACAATGCAAGATACTCCCAATCTATAGTGTGTTTTAATTGTAGTACAATGCAAGATACTCCCAATTGAGAAGATCCAATTCTAGTACCAATCTCCTCTCCTAAAGGAATCAAATCAAGGGCATAGCGACAATGACAATCTTACGAAAAGCACAAGAACACAAAAATCCACACGACAAGCAATAATGGAAAAACAAGATCAATTCTACATGCACGTGTAACGAGAAAAACGAGTAAAATAGAAAAGATAAACTAGGTATAAGAAAACATGTAAATACTGCATGAGTTCGGCAAGGTATACTTGCATGTGGTCCTGAGCTGCTAGTACTGATCAGAGTCCAAATCGAGGTCCAAGAAACCTATTTGATAAATTACAATGTCAATATGTATTCTAGAACTAATAGCAAGCTTATCATTTTACTTTTTAGGTTTCTAAGATGACTCCTATAGGAGTTGGAAGTCATGAGGTACCTTCACATTGATTATCTACTCATATACAGGTATCTGAATTACCTGTATTGATTTACCCCTATGCACACAATTTGTTATGGACATCTTGCTAACCTATTCATATACTCTAACTTACCAGGTTAGGTAATACTAGTGCCTGTTATCACCAGATTCTTGTACTCTTGCATATGTTTATGAATAACCATGTATTCCATGACACAGCTCACACCCCTCTACTTCTCATTGATATTTCTTAGACCCCTCTACTCTAGCACTATATTTCTCATTACTGAAGCTTTATTGGGGCACCCTTGCACTCTCCCCCTTCCCCTAAACTGCTACTGCTATTCTCTGGGCTTGTAATTTACAGAGACATTGTCCTTTACTCAAATCAATCCATATGCCTATGTAGTCAAATAAATTTCCTGTGTCCTCATTATGGTGTTATCCACGTGTATCCAGGATACATGATGACATAAACTGTACATTGGTTCAACATGTGGGCAACCATGTATTACCTCCTTCACAAGATTCCTAACATACTTATCTCAAACCTGCCCTTCTGCTGCAGTACCCTATACCGATTTGGACTGGATCCATGTTATCCCTATATGGACTCTATGACCCAACTACTTTCTATCAGGTCTAATACCCCATCCTACTCTTACCTATTCATTAACAATTAAAAGTATGGTTGAGACTTCACCATCCTACTGAATATATATAGATATATATATGGGTGTGTGTCACAGAGGTGAGAATGGGACCACATACTACTAGTCTTTTCAGTTTACCTATCAGATACTCCAAGTACTGGTACTACAAGCTGCTGCTACCTTACCTATATTCTTGCTCATGACCCCTCCCATTACATCTGCTATTTAGCTGATGTTTGGGTCTTCCCAAGTACTCGATATCCTTTGCCTGAACCTAACCAACACTGGCCTATTACTGCCACCCCTTGTCTTGAGTCCCCCTGTACTATATTGTATATACCATTGGGTTTGATCTATGGATGGTATCCCTGTTATCTAACCAAGTCTGGTACATAGGCATAGTAGGATGCCAAAATATGATACTTGGGTTAGCCCCTCCTATTTCTAAGGTCTACTTCTTCTAAGGAAATGACACCCTACTTGTGTTCTATTGTTCAGACCCAGTATAGGTTTTGCCTAACCTTTATTAGATCTCTGACATTGAATGGATATCCTGTTGCTATAGTGTCCAAGCCAAACTCCTACAATTGAACTCTATTGTCACAAGGCATCCCCTTGTAGTCCCAATGGTGTTGGCTAGGATTTGTCAGGGGAATTTCCTCAAACATGTGATTTAACTACTCATGGCTTTAAACAAAGAATATGAATTAAGTTAGAAGGATTACCTGTTATAAGAGACTAAATCAAAATAACCACGAGGAAGAAGGCTCCAGAACTGGTTGTTGCCCAACACCAGAGGATTGTAGAGTGGTTTTAGGGTTCGTAGAGAGGGGAATCGGTTGCCTCTTCCTCTATATATATAACTAAGTTTTGGATTGATCGTATGGGGAAAATAGATAGAGGAAAAAGGATTTGAATTTCCTATGGTTTATCACCAATATTTGAAAGGGATCAAATCTTTGTATTTGATATCAACCTCAAGATAGAGGTTATAAACGGCTAACAGCTCCTTTTGAATTTCAGAAATCAAATTGCATTAAAGCCCTTGAGAAATTAGTTTTTGCAAAGGAAGTCATTTTCCTTTATTTTGTTTGGGTGAAATATTACACACAACTCCATAATTCATTCCGTCGGTATGTAAACCCCCTAAAATTTTTACTACAATTTTTATTTTTGGTGTTAATTTTATTTTTCGTAGTTATACGTCGCGTACGAGTTCGCATCTTTCGTATTTGCTCGACGAGTACGAATTTGTGCGAGCGTACATATTTTCACTTGAAAAAAAATATTTATTTATAAAATTATTTTTGTAGGAAAGTACATGTTCAAATAAATATAATAAATATTTTATTTTATAAAAGAGTTATTTTCGTCATTACCGATAAGCGGTGATTTGGAAATTTTTGATTTATATAAAATATATTATAGATAATTGCGAAATTTGAAATTTGTATAGTAACATATTTTTGTCATTTATAAAGAGGTATTTTATGATTATTTATCATGATTTTCGAAATTATTATTATATTGTATTTTTGGAAAACATACTTTGAAATTTTTGTGACAATTTAAATCTTGAGTTTAATTTTGGATTTATTTAAATTAATATCTATATTTGGAAATTGAATTATCTTATTTTAAACTAAAGGATGTAAATTAATTAGGTTTAAATTTATTTCGATTGGATATGATTAAATTGCTTCAAATTAAATAAGGTGATATCTACATAGGGATTTAAACATCCCAATCCTTATCCTAATGGGAATTCCCACCTCCTATATATAGGAGAGGTACTCCTCCATCTTTTCCACCACATTCAGATGTGCATCGTGTCCGTGCCGTCTTTCCCCTCTACTATACTTTTCTATTACAAATACATTAATATCCTCGCGTCCGACATCCCGGACGCATCCAAATTCCTAAACCTAACCCAAATTATGAATCCGTGTCGGCATCCCGACACAGACCATGCAAGCCCTGTCCGACCCCTGCCACCATCCCAGCATCACCTCCTCGGTCCGCCACAGCACCACCCCCGATCGCCACCACTGGCCGTCCCCGACATCACCCCAATCACCACAACAACTCCCGACACTGCCGCCTCCGCCACGACGTCTCGACTCGAATCACCAGCACCGTCACCACCTGCCATGACTCACCAACCACCACCATTGCCCCACCATCTCCCCTGGCACACCACCACCATCTCCGATAACATCACCGCCCTAACCACAAACAACAGAAGGAGGAAGGGAAAGAAACCCTCACCGAGCCGAGCCGGAACTCCGTCGCCCAAACCCCGGCGCTGGACCACCGGCGTCTGCCCTCCGCCGTCCGACTTCCCCGCTTCCTCAGAGCCGCGCGACGCCGGCTTCATCGAACCACCAGGCCGGCGACCTCTCGCCGTTGACTGTACGGAGCACCGCGCTCCACCAAAACCTCACCGCCGTTTTTTGCAACACCCCTCCGAGCTCCCTCCGACTGTGCGTCGCCGCGCCGAAGTCCCCATGGCCATCGACTCAGCCGCGTCGCCACTGCGGTGAGCCCCGTCCGGCCTCAACGCCGGAGTCTCCAGGCCGCCGCTCGGGACCACAGCGCCGCTCCGCCTCCTCAATGAACGCGCCACCCCGAGCTCCGTCGACCGAGGCCGCGCGTCGCTTTGCCATAGGTAACACCCTCCCCCTTTCTCAAATCTCTCACTCCTCTCTCATCTCTCTCACTCACTTTCCCTTTTCCCTAATTCCCCTCTCTCACCGCCCAATTTTTTTTCGTTTCTTAAACAGCAATGAGCTGTTTGGTTTATAGAAGTTATTAGCATTATTTTTACTACTATTATTATTATTATTATGATTATTAGTATTATTATTATTATTATTATTATTATTAATATTATTAACATTATTAATATTATTATTATTTTAAATTATTATTATTTTTCTCTAAAAGCCTATTTTGTTACTAAAATAAATTAATGGGCTTGACCCTATATATAATTTCAAACTAAATTTCAAAAGCCTAACGTATATTTATTGGTGTCATATTTTTAAGTAAATCTTTCGATTAAAATATTAAAGTATTATTTTCTAATTAAAATATTTTTTCGGCACTTTCGATTATGAATTAACTAAGAGTAATTTTGATTAATAAAATATGGGTTTCATACTTAAAATATTACTTTGACAGAATTAGAGTTTTACCATAAGAAGATTTTTGGATTTTCAAGTATTATCTATATTTTATTTATAAAAGGTATTTTCTATCCTAAAGGCATTTATACAAACTTGCAATTTTAGCCTAACTAAAATTTTCTCCATCTTTCAAATAGTTACCAAAATTATTTTTACTAGCAAATATAGTTTCTAAAGTATTACAAATATCACTCTCTAAAAAAAAATAATGTAGTTATTCGTTTACTCCCAAACTCCCTTTTATTATCGTCATTGACCACGACTACTCACACGTTTCTATTTTCTCGTGAATTTAGGCCATGTTCGCATGGACCTCTATTGGACAGAACATGACATCTTGATCATTGCACCATACCAGGCGTAACATCAGGCAAGACACCTTGCCTTTACTGTTTAATTTCTTGCTCAATGTCATGCATGCTTTTTCTTTATGTTGTTATTTCAAAATTATATATAGATGCAAATTATTATATTTTAAGCAATTGGCTTAGAGTTAAGGGACCACCGTATGTTTAGTGCATCTCATAAACTGTCACGATGTGCCACAAATTGTGTGTGAGTTGTGAGTCGCATATAGATGCGGACTTTTGTGCTAACTGATCATTGGTGCGTACAGACCGTACGTTAGGATATAAACTGCCAATAGATTGTGTAGAAGACTTGGCAGTTATTAAGAATTGAACAGTGTCGAAGAGTCGACACATGTATAGTATCATTGGGGGGAGGGGACAGCTACTAGCGTAGGGGCTACATTTACTTTTTACACATTTTGGGTGATAGTGAGTCGGAGGAGCGCTACTTGCTGCTCGGCCGATAGTGTCTCGGATGAGAGCTACTTGACGGCCACTCTTTATTACTTGCTTGCGTGAATCCGTTACAGCCCCTGCGTAGAAAGTTTTCCTCAAAGTGCATATCACATAGAATGGTTAGGAACCTTTACTCATGCATACTTTTCTGTTGAGCTTTATTATTCAGTTTATTGGCATGATATTATGTGTCTTGTTACGTCCCTCTAAGGACCTGGTGATCTCTCCAGGTGTGTGTTTCGTGATTTCTTGCAGGTGCTCTAGCTAAGGCCATTCCTTCCTCCGTGATGATTGCTCTTGGACTCGCCACTTGCTCTCGCTTGCTAAATTTTTTCCTCGTATATTTTTCCATATTTAATTTGGTTGGTAGTGGACTTTGTCTCCGCCCAACTATTATGTACATGACAAACTCAAAGTTGCTTTTATATTATTATTTATCTTTGTGGATGAGATTTAGTATCTTGGCTTTCTACATTTACAGCTTATGTATATATACGAGTCGTATATTTACTCGTATGTGTATAGCTGGCATGATACATATCTAGTCTCAAGTATTTTGGGACTGGGGCGTTACATGTTTTTGTGGTGGCCCATGCAGGTCAAGTTTGCCGTTTCGGTTATATTAATTTACTGAACGGGTCTGCAATATAGGATTAGAATCTAGGAATCTCTTCCACATACTTGATCACCTTCCTTCATCTTTCTTGATTTCCATATTCCAACTCCAGTGGTCTCCCTTGATTTTTGTATCTTGCTTGAACTCTTTCTACCAACACCCTATCATCTCGTGCTTAAACATGGTTAGAAAGATGACTACACTTTATACTTATTGGTCAACCCTATGGCTAGAAGGATTACATTGGCAATTAGAATACACGGAGACGTTAACCAAGTTATAAATGCATTTTTCTAAAAAGTATAAAAAAAATTTAAATAGTAAATTCTAAGTTTGGTGGTAGCGATATTACCAGCTTTGAGAGATAAAGAAAGTTTTATTTTTGAGATTTCCAAGTAGTGATCACCAGAGGATTTATAGGATTTTATTATACTGCAGGAAAATATTGGAATCTTTGCACAATTGATTTAAGAAATTGTTTAATTTTCAAATTTTGATATTTATTATCTATTGGATTATAGCTATACGTCTTTGAGCAAATATAAAACTGATTTCATTTTTAGGTTGTGATATTTATGATTTATTGAGTTATAGTTATACGCCTTTGAACAGTTATAAATTTGGTTTGAAAATGATATTAGATTTTAAATGTAGCCGTAGAAATTATTCTCGTACAATTTGCGATTAGTATGTTTCTTAAATTTCAAATTTTAAGTGGAAGCAGCGACTTTTAAATTTTTGTTTAAAATATTTTGAACGATATAAAAAAAAATTTGAGGAAGATTTTCAAATTTTAAGTTGTGTCATGTGATTTATGATTTACAAATCTATTTAGATTTTGAGTAAAAAGGTTTTTATTAGGATTATCAATAAATTGGTAAAAAAAAGGGAAACGAGTTTTATTTATGAAGGTTTTAGAAAATATGTATGGTTTATTGAGAAAAAAAGAAAAAAAAGAAAAGACCGAACATTTTTTTTATTCATGTTGTCGGATTATGGTCGATAAGTGCATTAAAATATTGAACTTCAATTTTTAGATTGTTTTTTTAATATGCTAAGAGTTTTTCTATAGTTGTTTGAAAATTTTTGGGTTTTAAAATTTTGATTGATTGTAAAATTTTATGGATTCGTGAATTATGAACTCTTGATTTCAATAGTTGGATTTGAACGATAAGTTTTAGAAAAAAAAAGTTAGTAGTACCCTGATGAGTGTTTGTTTTGAGATTTATGAATGCGATTTAAATTTGAGTCATGATTAAATTGAACAGCTTTGAGTAAATACAATTTGATGGTTTATTTTTTATTTTATTAAGGAACATTTGGAGGAAAATCCAGTTAAATTTTTTTTAATTGTAGGCCACTAAGATAACTCTAATGAGTTAGGAGTATTCCATACTAATTGCCATATCCCTCATAATCATAGTAGTAGTATATACACAAGTGTTGTTAGTCATCTACCAAATTACATGACTGTATTCCTAACTTATTTTACCTTGATCTACTAGAATCTGAATTATCTTTATTTCATGCTGTAACTTGTTCATTTATTTTGTGCGATAATCTCATGAACTCCCACTTTCTATTTTAAATTCTTTTGTGTCCTGACCGTGACTTGGATATTTGGAGCACAATACTAGACTTTTCCTTCCAACAACTTTCACGTGCAAGACCTAGACATGCCCACCTTCATGTAGGTATATCATGTCCCACTAAAACACGTTTCCTTGTACTCTATTTTTATGATGCGACTCTCAGGTCATAAAGACTAAATCATAACCCTACCAAGGTACCGATATACTCTTTCGACCACAGATAGGGACTACATCTCGACTAAATTCTTTCAAACCGATATGTGATAATGCTGTACTTGAATTCCTTTAATGCTTAATTTTGTGCCTTACCTTGATTATTTAACTCATTATCCCATCGTACTACTAGTTTAACTCTTGTAAGTTGGGTAGAATATCTCACGACCTAACCGACATTTTGTGGACCACATTGATAGGTTCACTTGGACCATAGAATTCGGTGGACCCTAACTTATCTAGTCAACCAAGCCGACTGCATAGGCCCAAATTTTGGGAGGAACTTAGATCTTATAAGATCTTAGACTATTTGATTCTTTCAACATTACCCTTTACTTATAATTTTATCTACCTATGATGCTAAAATAGCTTAGTTTTGCAAGCTTATTCTTCATCAAGCTTGATCATGACATATGTTCAATGTAGGCGTCCACTAATACATTGTCTAATCGGAACCAATGTATTATGGTCTGATCAACCATAGTGCACTTGGTTCGCTTTTTGTATATTGTTTAACGTGGATGGAGACATAGTTAAACTTGGCCCTAGAGTCTCCCCCGCGACTGCCTTGGCAATTCTTTTTGAACTTATTTGGACGCCTTTGAACCACGTATTTGTATTCGATAATATCGCCTTTGAACTCCTTGTTGCTTTCGCCTTCACCCATTTTAGAAGGACGAAGGCGTTATACTAGAACTTCCTCTAGCCTTCATATCGATTATGACCGTACCGTATTATTTTTTAGCACACAATTTCTTACGACATGATTTTATTGAAGCATTGCCACTGTTTGTTCCCCATCGATACCCCCTTGTGCCTTGTCACCCCCTATTAATTCTTAATTTCGAGGACGAAATTCTTTTAAGTTGGGTAGGATGTAAACCCCCTAAAATTTTTACTACAATTTTTATTTTTGGTGTTAATTTTATTTTTCGTAGTTATACGTCGCCTACGAGTTCGCATCTTTCGTATTTGCTCGACGAGTACGAATTTGTGCGAGCGTACATATTTTCACTTGAGAAAAATATTTATTTATAAAATTATTTTTGTAGGAAAGTACATGTTCAAATAAATATAATAAATATTTTATTTTATAAGAGAGTTATTTTCGTCATTAAAGATAAGCGGTGATTTGGAAAATTTTGATTTATATAAAATATATTATAGATAATTGCGAAATTTGAAATTTGTATAGTAACATATTTTTGTCATTTATAAAGAGGTATTTTATGATTATTTATCATGATTTTCGAAATTATTATTATATTGTATTTTTGGAAAACATACTTTGAAATTTTTGTAACAATTTAAATCTTGAGTTGAATTTTGAATTTATTTAAATTAATATCTATATTTGGAAATTGAATTATCTTATTTTAAACTAAAGGATGTAAATTAATTAGGTTTAAATTTATTTCGATTGGATATGATTAAATTGCTTCAAATTAAATAAGGTGATATCTACATAGGGATTTAAACATCCCAATCCTTATCCTAATGGGAATTCCCACCTCCTATATATAGGAGAGGTACTCCTCCATATTTTCCACCACATTCAGATGTGCATCGTGTCCGTGCCGTCTTTCCTCTATACTATACTTTTTTATTACAAATACATTAATATCCTCGCGTCCGACATCCCGGACGCATCCAAATTCCTAAACCTAACCCAAATTATGAATCCGTATCGACATCCCGACACAGACCGTGCAAGCCCTGTCCGACCCCTGCCACCATCCCAGCATCACCTCCTCGGTCCGCCACAGCACCACCCCCGATCGCCACCACTGGCCGTCTCCGACATCACCCTAATCACCACAACAACTCCCGACACTGCCGCCTCCGCCACGACGTCCCGGCTCGAATCACCAGCACCGTTACCACCTGCCATGACTCACCAACAACCACCGTTGCCCCACCATCTCCCCTGGCACACCACCACCATCTCCGACAACATCACCGCCCTAACCACCAACAACAGAAAGAGGAAGGGAAAGAAACCCTCACCGAGCCGAGCCGGAACTCTGCCGCCCAAACCCCGGCGCTGGACCGCCGACGTCTGCCCTCCGCCGTTCGACTTCCCCGCTTCCTCAGAGCCACGCGACGCCAGATTCATCGTGCCACCAGGCCGACGACCTCTCGCCGTTGACTGTGCGGAGCACCGTGCTCCACCAAAACCTCACCGTCGTTTTTTGCAACACCCCTCCGAGCTCCCTCCGACTGTGCGCCGTCGCACCGAAGTCCCCATGGCCATCGTCTCAGCCGCGTCGCCACTGCGGTGAGCCCCGTCCGGCCTCCAGGCCGCCGCTCGGGACCACAGCGCCGCTCCGCCTCCTCCATGAGCGCGCCACCCCGAGCTCCGTCGACCGAGGCCTCGCGTCGCTTCGCCATAGGTAACACCCTCCCCCTTTCTCAAATCTCTCACTCCTCTCTTATCTCTCTCACTCACTTTCCCTTTTCCCTAATTCCCCTCTCTCACCGCCCAAATTTTTTCGTTTCTTAAACAGCAATGAGCTGTTTGGTTTGTAGAAGTTATTAGCATTATTATTACTATTATTATTATTATTATTATTATTATGATTATTAGTATTATTATTATTATTATTATTATTATTATTATTAATATTATTAATATTATTAATATTATTATTATTATTTTAAATTATTATTATTTTTCTCTAAAAGCCTATTTTGTTACTAAAATAAATTAATGGGCTTGACCCTATACATAATTTCAAACTAAATTTCAAAAGCCTAACGTATATTTATTGGTGTCATATTTTTAAGTAAAGCTTTTGATTAAAATATTAAAGTATTATTTTCTAATTAAAATATTTTATTTGGCACTTTCGATTATGAATTAACTAAGAGTAATTTTGATTAATAAAATATAGGTTTCAAACTTAAAATATTACTTTGACAGAATTAGAGTTTTACCATAAGAAGATTTTTGGATTTTCAAGTATTATCTATATTTTATTTATAAAAGGTATTTTCTATCCTAAAGGCATTTATACAAACTTGCAATTTTAGCCTAACTAAAATTTTCTCCATCTTTCAAATAGTTACCAAAATTATTTTTTACTAGCAAATATAGTTTCTGAAGTATTACAAATATCACTCTCTAAAAAAAATATAGTTATTCGTTTACTCCCAAACTCCCTTTAATTATCGTCATTGACCACGACTACTCACACGTTTCTATTTTCTCGTGAATTTAGGCCATGTTCGCATGGACCTCGACTATTGGACAGAACATGACATCTTGATCATTGCACCACACCAGGCGTAACATCAGGCAAGACACCTTGCCTTTACTGTTTAATTTCTTGCTCAATGTCATGCATGCTTTTTCTTTATGTTGTTCTTTCAAAATTATATATAGATGCAAATTATTATATTTTAAGCAATTGGCTTAGAGTTAAGGGACCACCGTATGTTTAGTGCATCTCATAAACTGTCACGATGTGCCACGGATTGTGTGTGAGTTGTGAGTCGCATATAGATGCGGACTTGCGTGCTGACTGATCATTGGTGCGTACAGACCGTACGTTAGGATATAAACTGCCAATAGATTGTGTAGAAGACTTGGCAGTTATTAAGAATTGAACAGTGTCGTAGAGTCGACACATGTATATTATCATTAGGGGGAGGGGACAGCTACTAGCGTAGGGGCTACATTTACTTTTTGCACATTTTGGGTGATAGTGACTCGGAGGAGCGCTACTTGCTGCCCGGCCGATAGTGTCTCGGATGAGCGCTACTTGACGGCCACTCTTTATTACTTGCTTGCGTGAATCCGTTACAGCCCCTGCGTAGAACGTTGTCCTCAAAGTGCATATCACATAGAATGGTTAGGAACCTTTACTTGTGCATACTTTTTTGTTGAGCATTATTATTCAGTTTATTGGCATGATATTATGTGTCTTGTTACGTCTCTCTGAGGACCTGGTGATCTCTCCAGGTGTGTGTTTCGTGATTTCTTGCAGGTGCTCTAGCTAAGGCCATTCCTTCCTCCGTGATGATTGTTCTTGGACTCGCCACTTGCTCTCGCTTGCTAAAATCTTTCCTCGTATATTTTTCCATATTTAATTTGGTTGGTAGTGGACTTTGTCTCCGCCCAACTATTGTGTACATGACAAACTCAAAGTTGCTTTTATATTATTATTTATCTTTGTGGATGAGATTTAGTGTCTTGGCTTTCTATATTTACAGCTTATGTATATATACGAGTCGTATATTTACTCGTATGTGTACAGCTGGCCTGATACGTATCTAGTCTCAAGTATTTTGGGACTGGGCGTTACACGGTATACCGTTCTAAACAGTAACAGTAATAAATCTAGCCGTTGGAGCATTTAATGCTAAGATCTGTTCATTCAAAAATCAAATATAAAGCATACGGAATATAGACGGTACAGACTGGTATGCCGTCGATATGCCGGTTTTCTTTACAGAACTAATTCTGAGTAAGAAAACGGTATACCGTCGGAACAAGCCGGTATGCCGTCGATATGCCGAATTTTGTCACAGAACTATTTCTGAGTAGAAAAATGGTATACCGTCGGTACCATTCGGTATACCGTCGGTATGCCGCTTTCTAAGAGAGTGATTTATGAATGAACTTTTAGGAAGGTCTTTTGGTTTGTCAACCACCTTAAGTGTTTGCATGAAATCTCCTAGACCTTGTACAGACTCTAGGAACTTGAAATCTTTTGAGAGTAGTGGCTTCTCTTCAGTCTTGCTTTAAGTACTTCATACGTTCTCCCATTAGGCTTTAACGAGTGGCTTTGATAAGCAGATCTTTTTGTAGCAGTCTTTTGGAAAGCTTGATGATATATCTGTTTCCTGAGAAGATAGAGAAAACTAAAACACGAAGGGCAGTTATTTATCAAAATCAATGTGCCAACAAAATGTTCTGTTACGATCAGATTAGAATCGGGTCTAAGTATAGAATAGTCAATATAATCCAGACTCGATAAAGTTAGGCTTAAGGTTATATAGATAAGATCAAATACGAAAACGGTGCGATTGGCCATCATTAGGAATAATCAAATGTTTGGAACAATCGGTTTCTAAGGATCAAACTAGGGGTGCAACTCGGGCGGGCCAAACCCGAGCCCGATCGGAAAAACCTATTAATGGGTTGGGTTAGGGTTGAAGATACTCGAGTTTGGGCTCGGGTTCGGGTTAAAATTGTCACTCCCCGACCCCAGTATACATATTCTTTCATGAATTCTGTATACGGTATCTGTATTTTGCATGTGCATAATTCTGTTTATTTTTTATTAATGGTTGCTTGTAGCATTTTAAGCTTGTCATTAGTGGGATGATTAGAATAAGTTTAGAGATTAGGATTTTCTTAAGCTAACCCAACTTCTATTTATATTCTCTTCCTCACCCTCTCTCCTCATTCACTCCTCCATTTATTTCCCTCAACCACCACCCATAGGCAAGTACAACTTGCTCAAAAGTGGAGATTAGTGAATTTCTATTCTTGATTTTTCCTTGATATTATTTGTCTATATTGTTCTTCTCTTCTTTCTCTACAAGTTTAGTTTTTGAAGATTTTGATTTTAATGGCTAGATTTGTGTCGATCTAAGTTCCTAAAAACTAGAATTTTAAGGGTTTTCATGGTTTTGATCTATCAAACTTGGCTATTTTCAAGAACAAATGGTCCTATGTTTTAGGAAATTTGATTCTACACAATTTTGACCTTTGAAAAGTTAGATTTTGACTTGTTTGGAGAAAGTTATGGCCAAACAATATTTGAACATCTCCTAGGTTCATCTGTGCTGGTTCTGGCAGGGATGATGAATAGTCCCCTGCGGCTGTAAGCCCCCTGAATTTCACGGCTGTTTTAAATTTTTCTAAATGAATTATTATCAATAAATATTTTATTTATTTAATTGTTTAGATCATTAATGTACCTTTCCATGACTTTGACTTCTGGATCGTCAGGGATGCCAATCTCTGTAAACTCTCTTCATGGGTTTTGTTGTAGACAAGATTATCTTCGTTTTGATATATCCTGTCCCACTTAAATTCGTTCCCTTGTGCTCTTTTTGTATCGCGCAAGTTCGGGTCAACTTAGACCAATTAATAATTGAATAATTATTCCCACTTTTATTTTTGATCATCGTTTGCACGTTACCGTTGCTTTTAATTTAGGAGCACCAGACCAGTCGTTTTCTCAGAACCAACTTCTCATGAATGATCTACTCGAGACGCTCTTCACCCATGACCTTCGTGTCCCACTCAGACACTTCATTTTGTGCTCCATTTTCTTCGCACAACTTCCGGGTCAATTTAGGCCGATTTATTTTCTGCCGTGAAACCCGATTTAATTTCCGATTTAATTTCAGGACCCGACATCGATCCAGCATGTCAACCCAAAGTATGGACGTGGCCCACATGATGCCTACTACCCGCATGAAACTTGTGTTCCATTTATTGGAGTCCCCGTATATCATTTATTTACCCATGATTATAAATCCCTATTTTTAATTTAATTATCGCCCCCGGTTCGATTTTGACCCGACCCGGCTCGACCGAACCCGAACCCAAGCTCCACGTTGCTCTTTCATGACTGCCCGAGTACCCCACATAATTTCCCTATTTTTCCTATTTTTAATATCTATTTATTCTCTCTCTATTCTACAAATATCTCATTTAATATCCCTTATATATATATATACATATATATATATATAAATATCTCTCTCTTACACTCTCTCTCCAAACAAACACCACATCACCCCCCTCCCCTCTCTCTTTACAGCACATTAACCCCCCCCCACAGGACCGACTTCCCACTCTCCCACTCTTTCAAATATATCTCTCTCTCTCTCTCTCTCTATTCTCACTCACTCTCTCTTTCCATATACACAAACACACACATAAATTTCAATCCCTCCCTCTCCTCCTTACACTCACCTACAAATACCACCACCACAGCCGAACCCCCCTCCACAGCCGAGCAACTACCCCCTCCTCCTCCCGAGCTACTCCCCGACTTTCCCTCTCCTCCTTCCTCCTTCTCATCCTCTTCATCATACCATCACCATTACCATCATCCTCATCACAACCATCACCAACCCACCACCATTATCATCACCTCCACCACCTTCACCACTTCCACCACCGTCCGCCGTCGCCTCCACGGCCCCGCCGCCGTCGTCGGGCTCGGCCAGGCCAGCCCCGCACCGCAGTAGCCAGCAGCAGCAGCTACGACAGCAGGCGGTGCAGCAGTAGCCGCACGCGCACGGCCGCGCGCGCCGGCGATCGCCGCCGCCGCACACCACCACCACGACCCCCCACTCCGGCGCATCCCGGCGAACTCGCCCGGGCCAGCGCCTTCCTCCCCGGTGCGACGCATGGGCTATTCGTGCGTTTTGAACGGAATCCCGTCGGTGCGCGCGAGTTTGGAACTTCAGAATTCTCGTCCCGTCGCAGCAACTTCGCACAAATTTTCTGGTCAATCCGACCGTTGGATCGGCGATTTCTTTGCTCCGTCTCAATCTCGGTATATAGCACTTCACTCCACTCAATTTTTGTCCGTTAATTACGTCGTTTGATACCTCAAAACTGGCCACCAAGTTGACACTTTAAATTGAACTGTTTTTGGACAGTTTCGTGGAGCCGACTTCGTCAGCTCGTAACTTCGCCGTCGCAGCTCCGTTTTGCGCACCGTCAGTTCCGGTGCACAGCTGGTATAACCATCTTCCTGTCTCCTTTAGATTTCGTTTCGTTTTAAGCACGTTTGGTCGGTTGAATTCGACGCCAAAGTTGGCCGTCCGAATTCTTTAATTTGTACTTATAAAATTCTATTTTGAACCCGGGACTCCGGATTCAATTTCTGACACCACCAGTAGACTCGTGGCGTCGTTCTGGCATGTTTTTATATAAAATTTGCTTGATTTGGAGAACGTGGACCCTGGCACGCATTTCGGTGCAAAGCGGGTCCCACTTTTCGAGTCAACGGGTCACTTTGAGATCGGCTCATCGGAATCCCATTCCGGATATACCGTTGAGTTCGTATCGTCATTCTGGACTCATTGACATATAATTTGCTGAGTTTTGAAGACATTTGCTCCGACACGTATTTCCGTGCAAATCGGATACCAAGTGTCGCGTCAACGTATCATTTTGAGATCAGCACATCGGAATCCTATTTCGGACATACCGTTGGGTTCGTATCATCATTTTGGATTCATGGACATATAATTTGCTAGGTTTTGTAGACTTCTATTCTGACACGCTTTTCGGTGCAAAGTGTGTCCAACGGCGGACATCATTTTGACCCAAAATTACCGTTTTGCCCCTGTGTCCAAATTGGACTTATGGGTAGGCTATCCTAGCTGATTTGACCGTTCTGGACACGTTGGTGATATTTATTTTATCATCCGACAACATCTGTAGATTTTGATTATGTATTATCCTTAATTTATAATTAATTATTTTTCTAGATATTGTTACTTTCTGGTTTTGAATTTTTATATATATTTTAATTGCTGTAAAAATCTTGGAAAAATTATATTTAAATACTATGTTAATTTAGCTAATTTATTATAATTTTTTCTACATTTAATGAGTACTTTTGGTATTTTATAAAAATGGGAAAACAGAACTCATTTTCAATATATTTATGTTTGCTGATTTTTAATAATTATTTATGAGGGTTTATAAATCCCAGAAAAATTAGTATAAATTTCGATAATTAACGAGGATTATTTTGGTACTTTATTTTATATATATTTAAGCTTTTTGTCTATCTAAAAAATTATTGGAACTTAATGTACAGTTTGATTTATTTATTAAATAATTACGACTTTCAATATTTTGTGTTGATTTGAGTTATAGGCGTATTGGACCTCACCCCGCACTAGTGTAAAGTCCCTAGAGAGTTAATTTGTGTATAGTGGCACTTCACATTAGACTTTTATGCTAGGTCCCCACTTGGCTAGTATCCAGTTAGGAGTCGTGTCACACCACTAGTGTAATCTTGATCATAGCTTAGAACTGAGTTTGTATGTCATTATTGATAGGACACCGGACATCTATATCTTCGTATTAGTATTCTTTTTTTGCTCGAGGCAAGTACATCTACACACTCATTTACTGTCTTTTAATGCTAGAACATGTATTAACCCTGTTAAAATACTGCTTTCTGAATAACTGCAAGTTAAATCTTCACATGTTATATTAAATTGGTCCCTACCATGCTTAGGACAGTTATCATATCTTTTCATGTTCCTTACTGGTTCTCAGTACATGTTTTACTATGCTTTTATACTACTCGAAGTATTCACATGTTTCATACTGTTCCCAGTACCGGCTATGCTTATATTACTCCCAGTGTCTCTCACATGTTTTACTGTTCTCGTATCTCTCACATGATAGAATATGGGTTATGGATAAACTGATAGTAGTGTACGTGATCATGACCCCCCTACAGTAGCGAGCGAGGTCGCATTTTATATGCATACCTTGCCGCAGGCCATTACCCCGCATGTCTGTACGGATGTACACCTATGCTTGTTGACTTGTACGTATGTACATTTTATTTACATGTACCACAGTACATTGTACATCTATTAACCGATCACGTACCTGCTACAGTTTTAAATATTACATATACATCTGTCTTTATGACATATGTATCCTTGCCATGATAGATTATGAGATATACCATGATTCCAGATATGCCATGTTCCCTGTGTTACTACGATATTGTGATCCCAGTTGTACCATGAGGCCATGTTTCTAGTATTTCCTATTTTATAGACTTATCACACCATGTTTCTTGTTGTACATCTCTTTCATTATATGTTCAGTACTTTAGTTGTAGAGGTTGTACTTGCTCCCGTCCTGACAGGATAACGTTGTAGGTATACTTTTCGAGAAGGAATTGCTATGTGTTACATATTATGGTACTGCATTGAAGACCTGGCCTTAGCTCCAGTAGAGGCCCCAGCGGGGAACCTTGCTTAGATATCTTTCTCGTGTTTTGAGACTGAGACTTTGGTATGTTCTTATATTTGGATACTGGACTTTGTCTCCAGTTAGATACTTTGGTTATGTATTATTAAGTCCGTGCTTATCTTACCTTCGCTTATAGATGCTGTGTTGTGATGAACATTTAAATGTGATTTTAGAACTGTTAAGTAGCTTAGATCCTTTATTGTCTATTCTTAGAACAGCTTACTACGATTTAGCAAGCGTAGGCTGGACATGGCTTGGCCCGGCCCAACAATTTGGGTAACGGGTCGTGACATATTTTTTTGGCGGCCCATGCAGGTCCAGACTTAAGTTGTTTGGTTACGTTATTGTTCCAAGCATGCCTGCAATTAGGATCTAGGACAACTTGTTAACACTAGGGAAAAACATTTAGAACACTTAGAAGATTTCTAGGAGTACAACATAGGAAAACTCGTCACAGCATAGGACCGTTAGCTATAATTAGCCTCTTGTTTGTATTTCAGTGGGTCAATTTAGACCAAGTTTGTACCCTTGGGATGACCCCTGAGGATCTCACTCTAATCTCACTCTAATCTTATCTAGAAATCAGTTTCCACTTATTTCTATTTGCTCTTCTTTAAATTCGTTATTGAATTTAATTTCTGATTTTGTTGTTAACTTTGATCTTGTATCGTGATAAATTTTGTGGATTGAATTATGATATATCCTGATAAAGTAAACGTCTGCTTTAGTTATGGAGTTTAGAATTTATCGCAGCCATATTAGCTGGTATGACAAAAACATAGAGCCTGATTTTGGATATACTATCCTGTTTATATAATTTAGATTTTCTCGCAGCCATACCGGTTGGCGTGGCGAGGATTCTAGATAACATGATTATAGGGTGTATACCTTAGTTATGACTCCACCGTTTATTGCATCTAAGCTTACTGGTGGGGTGAAAATTCTGGCAACATGATTTCAGGAAGACGTGTATGGTTATCAGATCATATCTCAACTTGGTTTACTTTGTTATGACCGAATGAGCAAGAATAAGTTCTTATCATTATTCTTCCCCGTCTTGATTAACTCCGTTCTATCTACATCTGCAACTAGGATTATAGGCTCTCTAGGACTCTCCAACATGATTGCTTTCATGTTATCTTTTGGACATAATTATTTTTATGTTCCATCTTTCCTATGACTTGACTAAACTTTTCTTCGTTAACCTCTTGGGTAATTCTTCTCGTTATATATTTCGTTGTCCTCGTACCATTCTTGGAGATATTCCGATAAACTTTTCTGTCTTGCTTGACCCTTTAACTTGTTTGAACACTGTTATGGATTGCTTAACCCAGTCTTAGGCCTTGTTACCTCATATTTGATAGACGACCGAAATAGCCAAACCTTGTTGACTGATCCTGTAGTATAACTATAAATGTATTGTGTGTTTGTGATAAGTACTTTTCCTAGGGATTGGTTAGATTAATCTTATGGGACAAGTATAAGCGACTGACTGTAGTAGACTTGGAAACCATTAAGAACGATTGTATTGATAGTATGACTTGATGATAGTGTATCTATGATGGAATCATGAGATAGTATATTGTTGTGACTACAGAATGAGGATCCGAATCATGTATTTACGAATTGAGGATTTAGCAGTTGTAGAATTTTGGTTGGTTATCTATAGCTAATTACATGTGATTAGAGGGTAGATCGATACGTGGATTGATATAGAATAAATTAGAATGAGTTATCGTATTGCGTACGAGATCGGGAAAATATCAGTTAAAAAGGCATGGAACAAGACAAAGACATATGTACATTGGTAATTAATAAATCGGGAGTTTGAAATCGAGGATTTATATTCGAAGGACTTGTTGAGTAAAAAGAAAAAGGCTCTACGCCAAGGATAAGAATTGAACGTATGATTTCAAGGAGAAACTGTAGGAAAGGATTGACGATAAATGATGCCAAGGAACTGTGGGTTGATGAAATAAGGATACTTAGGATATCATAAGGAAATCCAGTATTTATAATTTAGGTTGAAAATATGGTTGATGATTAAGCAATTTAGGCTTATAGACATACCCAGAGAATGACCTATATTTTAGGGTATACATAAATGTTCATGTTAGTATGGAAGATTTTAAAGGATATATGACATAGTTTATGATAGAAGGACTTTGTTGAACCTGAACCAAAAAGATTGTAAGGAGAAACAGAAGAGATGATTTCAAGGATAGCAGATTGAGTATCGTAGCCAGAGCAGCTACATGTTATAGTTTGACCGGTTGGATGATTTTTAATTTTGAGGACGAAATTTTTGTAAGGTGGGTAGGATGTAAGGCCCCTGAATTTCAGGGCTGTTTTAAATTTTTCTAAATGAATTATTATCGATAAATATTTTATTTATTTAATTGTTTAGATCATTAATGTACCTTTCCATGACTTTGACTTCTGGATCGTCAGGGATGCCAATCTCTGTAAACTCTCTTCATGGGTTTTGTTGTAGACAAGATTATCTTCGTTTTGATATATCCTGTCCCACTTAAATTCGTTCCCTTGTGCTCTTTTTGTATCGCGCAAGTTCGGGTCAACTTAGACCAATTAATAATTGAATAATTATTCCCACTTTTATTTTTGATCATCGTTTGCACGTTACCGTTGCTTTTAATTTAGGAGCACCAGACCAGTCGTTTTCTCAGAACCAACTTCTCATGAATGATCTACTCGAGACGCTCTTCACCCATGACCTTCGTGTCCCACTCAGACACTTCATTTTGTGCTCCATTTTCTTCGCACAACTTCCGGGTCAATTTAGGCCGATTTATTTTCTGCCGTGAAACCCGATTTAATTTCCGATTTAATTTCAGGACCCGACATCGATCCAGCATGTCTACCCGAAGTATGGACGTGGCCCACATGAAGCCTACTACCCGTATGAAACTTGTGTCCCATTTATTGGAGTCCCCGTATATCATTTATTTACCCATGATTATAAATCCCTATTTTTAATTTAATTATCGCCCCCGGTTCGATTTTGACCCGACCCGGCTCGACCGAACCCGAACCCAAGCTTCACGTTGCTCTTTCATGACTGCCCGAGTACCCCACATAATTTCCCAATTTTTCCTATTTTTAATATCTATTTATTCTCTCTCTATTCTACAAATATCTCATTTAATATCCCTTATATATATATATACATGTATATATATATAAATATCACTCTCTTACACTCTCTCTCCAAACAAACACCACATCACCCCCTCCCCTCTCTCTTTACAGCACATTAACCTCCCTCCCCCACAGGACCGACTTCCCACTCTCCCACTCTTTCAAATCTCTCTCTCTCTCTCTATTCTCACTCACTCTCTCTATCCATATACACAAACACACACATAAATTTCAATCCCTCCCTCTCCTCCTTACACTCACCTACAAATACCACCACCACAGCCGAACCCCCCTCCACAGCCGAGCAACCACCCGCTCCTCCTCCCGAGCTCTTCCCCGACTTCCCCTCTCCTCCTTCCTCCTTCTCATCCTCTTCATCATACCATCACCATTACCATCATCCTCATCACAACCATCACCAACCCACCACCATTATCATCACCTCCACCACCGTCCGCCGTCGCCTCCACGGCCCCGTCGCCGTCGCCGGGCTCGGCCAGGCCAGCCCCACACCGCAGTAGCCAGCAGCAGCAGCTGCGACAGCAGGCGGTGCAGCAGTAGCCGCACGCGCGCGCGCACGGCCACGCGCGCCGGCGATCGCCGCCGCCGCACACCACCACCACGACCCCCCCACTCCGGCGCACCCCCGACGAACTCCCCCGGGCCAGCGCCTTCCTCCCCGGCACGACGCATGGGCTATTCGTGCATTTTGAACGGAATCCCGTCGGTGCGCGCGAGTTTGGAACTTCAGAATTCGCGTCCCGTCGCAGCAACTTTGCACAGATTTTCTGGTCAATCCGACCGTTGGATCGGCAATTTCTTCGCTCCGTCTCAATCTCGGTATATAGCACTTCACTCCTCTCAATTTTCGTCCGTTATTTACGTCGTTTGATACCTCAAAACTGGCTACCAAGTTGACACTTTAAATTGAACTATTTTTGGACAGTTTTGTGGAGCCGACTTCGTCAGCTCGTAACTTCGCCGTCGCAGCTCCGTTTTGCGCACCGTCAGTTCCGGTGCACAGCTGGTATAACCATCTTCCTGTCTCCTTTAGATTTCGTTTCGTTTTAAGCACGTTTGGTCGGTTGAATTCGACGCCAAAGTTGGCCGTCCAAATTCTTTAATTTGCACTTGTAAAATTCCATTTTTGAACTCGGGACTCCGGATTCAATTTCTGACACCACCAGTAGACTCGTGGCGTCGTTCTGGTATATTTTCATATAAAATTTGCTTGATTTGGAGAACTTGGACCCTGGCACGCATTTCGGTGCAAAACGGGTCCCACTTTTCGAGTCAACGGGTCACTTTGAGATCGGCTCATCGGAATCCCATTCTGGATATACTGTTGAGTTCGTATCGTCATTCTGGACTCGTTGACATATAATTTGCTGAGTTTTGAAGACATTTGCTCTGGCACGCATTTCCGTGCAAACCGGATACCAAGTGTCGTGTCAACGTATCATTTTGAGATCGGCACATTGGAATCCTATTTCGGACATACCGTTGGGTTCGTATCATTATTTTGGATTCGTGGACATATAATTTGCTAGGTTTTGTAGACTTCTATTCTGACACGCTTTTCGGTGCAAAGTGTGTCCAACGGCGGACATCATTTTGACCCGAAATTACCGTTTTACTCCTGTGTCCAAATTAGACTTATGGGTAGGCTATCCTAGCTGATTTGACCGTTCTGGACATGTTGGTGATATTTATTTTATCATCCGACAACATCTGTAGATTTTGATTATGTATTATCCTTAATTTATAATTAATTATTTTTCTAGATATTGTTACTTTCTGGTTTTGAATTTTTATATATATTTTAATTGCTGTAAAAATCTTGGAAAAATTATATTTAAATACTATGTTAATTTAGCTAATTTATTATAATTTTTTCGACATTTAGTGAGTACTTTTGGTATTTTATAAAAATGGGAAAACAGAACTCATTTTCAATATATTTATGTTTGCTGATTTTTAATAATTATTTATGAGGGTTTATAAATCCCAGAAAAATTAGTATAAATTTCTATAATTAACGAGGATCATTTTGGTACTTTATTTTATATATATTTAAGCTTTTTGTCTATATCAAAAATTATTGGAACTTAATGTACAGTTTGATTTATTTATTAAATAATTACGACTTTTAATATTTTGTGTTGATTTGAGTTATAGGCGTATTGGACCTCACCCCGCACTAGTGTAAAGACCCTAGAGAGTTAGTTTGTGTATAGTGGCACTTCACATTAGACTTTTATGCTAGGTCTCCACTTGGCTAGTATCCAGTTAGGAGTCGTGTCACACCACTAGTGTAATCTTGATCATAGCTTAGAACTGAGTTTGTATGTCATTATTGACAGGACACCGGACATCTATATCTTCGTACTAGTATTTTTGCTTTGCTCGAGGCAAGTACATCTACACACTCATTTACTGTCTTTTAATGCTAGAACATGTATTAACCCTGTTAAAATACTGCTTTCTGAATAACTGCAAGTTAAATCTTCAGATGTTACATTAAATTGGTCCCTACCATGCTTAGGACAGTTATCATATCTTCTCATGTTCCTTACTGGTTCTCAGTACATATTTTACTATGCTTTTATACTACTCAGAGTATTCACATGTTTCATACTGTTCCCAGTACCGACTATGCTTATATTACTTCCAGTGTCTCTCACATGTTTTACTATTCTCGTATCTCTCACATGATAGAATATGGGTTATAGGAAAACTGATAGTAGTGTACGTGATCATGACCCCCCTACAGTAGCGAGCGAGGTCGCATTTTATATACATACCTTGTCGCAGGCCATTACCCCGCATGTCTGTACGGATGTACACCTATGCTTGTTGACTTGTACGTATGTACATTTTATTTACATGTACCACAGTACATTGTACATCTATTGACCGATCACGTACCTGCTACAGTTTTAAACATTACATATACATCTGTCTTTATGATATATGTATCCTTGCCATGATAGATTATGAGATATACCATGATTCCAGATATGCCATGTTCCCTGTGTTACTACGATATTGTGATCCCAGTTATACCATGAGGCCATGTTTCTAGTATTTCCTATTTTATAGACTTATCACACCATGTTTCTTGTTGTACATCTCTTTCATTATATGTTCAGTACTTTAGTTGTAGAGGTTGTACTTGCTCCCGTCCTGACAGGATAACGTTGTAGGTATACTTTTCGAGAAGGAATTGCTATGTGTTACATATTATGGTACTGCATTGAGGACCTGGCCTTAGCTCCAGTAGAGGCCCCAGCGGGGAACCTTGCTTAGATATCTTTCTCGTGTTTTGAGACTGAGACTTTGGTATGTTCTTATATTTGGATACTGGACTTTGTCTCCAGTTAGATACTTTGGTTATGTATTATTAAGTCTGTGCTTATGTTACCTTCGCTTATAGATACTGTGTTGTGATGAACATTTAAATGTGATTTTAGAACTGTTAAGTAGCTTAAATCCTTTATTGTCTATTCTTAGAACAGCTTACTACGATTTAGCAAGTGTAGGCTGGACATGGCTCGGCCCGGCCCAACAATTTGGGTAACGGGTCGTGACAGCGGCCGCATAAGCATTCCTAGCCGCATAAGCAGTTGCAGCCGTATGAGCACTCGCAGCCGCATGAGCCCGTGCCACATGGCCCCTGGCCGTGTTAGCCTCATTTCGCAGCCGCATAAGATCCATCATCCGATGCCGCATGAACTTTGTTTCCTGGCCGCATGGACTTCTGTTCCTTCGGTCGCATGAGTTCCCTTTGCCGCATGGCTTGACTCAGCTGCATGCGCCCCGCGTATTCCAGCCGCATGAGTCCTTGCCGCATAGGCCCGATTTCCTGAGCCACATAAACATTTCCCTTCCTTACCGTATAGGCCTTAGCCGCATGGTCATTGCCGCATATGCTTGTTGGTTCCTGGCCGCATAAGCCTATCTTCCCGAGCCGCATGAGCTCTTTCCTCAGCCGTATGAAGTCATGCGGACCTCATTGCTCAGTCGCATGAGCCTGGGCCGCAGATAGTCTGGCCGCATGCAGCGTGGCCGCATGGGCATGGCCGCATGAGTGTAGGCCGCAAGAGCCTCAGCCGCATGATCCCTTGTGTCTTAGACCTCATTTCTAATCTGGCTACCTTTGCGAGTGCTGGATAATCCTATATGGGTACTAAGGTACAATCTATGTGAGCACTGAGGTGCAATCCTATGCGTTAAGTGTTCCTACGTGATACCTGCAAGTACCTTCAAGAGTCCAGCATTTACATAGTCAAGGTCGGTAGCAATGACGTGGTATGTGTCGTGTGTTGCACTAAACCAAGAAGGGGGTACATACGTATGACTCCATGAGCCAGTACGGATTTCTTCTTGGAGTACTCGTACAATGTACGACATCTAAAGGAGTGAACATGTGACCGCGACATGTGAACTCTGAGAACAACCTAGGGATTAACTAGGCAACTAACTTGGTAGATGCATTGGGAGGGAAGAATTCCAAGATCGTGCCATATTAGCCACCCCAGGTCCAGACCTGACGTATCGGGTTGGCCGCCACGGATATGGATTCATTCGCCTATAGCGAATAGCTATATCCGACCTCTACGAGCTATGTGTTAAATATTTTAGCGCGGTAGCCCTCCGGGGGACTGGTGCCTAATCAATGTGTTATATGTCTTATGGTTTGGCTAGCCCTGCTGGGTTGACACGATCTGAGGATTCCTTTTAATCAGTATCGCGGGGTTAACTCCGCCAAATATTAGAAAGCCGCAGGAATGAATGGCCGCTTGAAAAATGACTTGACTGTGTTTGTGTCTTCCATTAGTAGCCGAGGGACATGGACTGTCATGGTGCATGGTCCAACCCATGTCCTTGTTTGGTTGTTGGGTTGGTCTATCGTGCTAGGACAGGCTGTGGACCGAGGTTACGACCGAAAGCCTTTACTATTATTTGTACTATTATTTTATGTTTGGGTTTTATCTCACTCTTTTCCTGACGTCAATGGTGCATACTAGAAGCATGGCTGGCGGGGGACTCGAGTGTGCTTCTTCTCCACCACTCTAGTATCTACTTATGTTCTGGCATTTAGCCACCGGCACCTGTTTAGCCGGTTAATCTAGACATTTTATCTTTTGCATAATTATAATTAAATCAGACTGCAGCTGAACACAATTTTGTACCTATGACTTTCTGGGTTAGCTAACTTATAAATCTAGATCTTCATAATCATTTTGATGAAGCGTCAGGGATGCCTTACTGCTTTATCTCATATGTTCATTACTTGATGTTTTCTTGCTTTGAATGATTGAGACATAGATGCTCTGTAAGGCCATAGGAGACTTGAATGTAGCTTACACCCCCATTGTCTCTTGACAGCCATGATCGCCTTATGACGTTTGTATACCTCATAAGGAGTAGCTGGCCTAGTCCGTCTCCGTATTTCGGTTCTGGGGCGTGATAAGGTTTTATTGGTGTCCCATGCAGGTCTGATTTTCAGACTTATGGGGTATTACTACTATAGGAGTCTCCATCAAACTCGTTCCCTTTGAATCTCTTGCCTCGATTTCTCTTTCCTCACCTTGATTGATAACCTGAATTGCATCATCGAATCCTCCTCGTCCTGATAATTAATATCATGTACCTTTCCATATAGGGGGTGCTTCTTTCTCAGTAGCTGGCGAGGCCAACATGGAGGAACATCCAGTAGAGTATGGCTCGACGGGACAGCAACCGGAAGGAATATATTCTCCTGACCAGATCCGAGTGGAAGTGATATCAGAGCCAGTGGAACCGCAGGTTCTAGAAACTCCTGCACCCCCAGCGGTACCGGCAGCGACGACAGCACCTGATGCTGCAACACTTCTGGAGGTCATCCGAGGATTCCTGGCTACTCAGCAGCGTCAGGTGGCAGCCCATCAGCAACAGCAGACCCGGCAGCAGGAACAGAATGTGCTACTGAATCAGGGGTTACAATTAGCCCTTGAGAGAAGTGTCAGAAATAATTCAGGAGCATCGGAGAGGTTTTGTCGGCTTAACCCGAGATATTTTGATGGCACGGAGGATGCCATCACGGCGAATGCTTAGCTTCAGGATACTGAGGCCATATTGGCCATAGCAATAGTTCTAGCAGAGGAGAAGGTTGACCAGGTCAGACTGATACTTCAGGATCTCGCCCGCGATTGGTGGGCATCAGAAGAGGTTGGAATTAGGCCTCCTGTTCCCTGGGATAGCTTCCGTACCAGATTCAAGGCCAAGTACTTTGGCGTGGTAGCAAGGTATGAGCTACAGCAGAGGTTTATCAGTCTCAAGCGGGCTGGGAAGACGGTGGATGGATATGCAGCGGAGTTCTGCAGATTGAGTCAGTTTGTACCGACGATGGTAGCTACAGAGCCAGAGAAGGCTATGAGGTTCCAGCAGGGGCTTCATCTGGAGATTCTACAGCTAGTAGAAGGGCACGACTATCAGACTTTTGATGCCGTATTAATGGCAGCTCGGAGGCATGAACTCACCCAACAGAGGTTGGTGGCAAGACATGGGGGCCAGAGGAGGTCTCATCCCCAGAGTAGGAGCGTAGGAGCAATGCAGCGAACATCGGCGCCAGCGCCCGACATCCGTACTCACGAGTCAGGAGCAACCCGGAGGATGGTGGCATCTGAGAAATCAACACCAGTTCGGCATCAGCAGCAAAGGAACCAGCAGCAGCGCCAGGGGGCGTCCATTGGATGTACTTATTGTGGTAAGGAAGGACACACTAGGGATGTGTCACGACCCGCTCCCGAATAATCGAATATGAGTCGGACACGCCCAGCCTTTGTCGATGGACACGACGAAGTAAGCTGTACAATACTAAGGAAAACTCCAAGTCACAATGTAATGTAAACAAACACAGCTTTTATAACGTTCCCAGAAAATCACCAATATCCATCAAGTCTTTTTAGTACAAAATCAGCCGGAGACAAATTCGGTCAAATAAAATAATATACAATAATGAATATCCAAGATACAATCTCCAGAAAAATAAAGTAAAATGAAAGCTGCAATATCCTGATGCAATCACAAGCTCTATGTAATCTTCCACTCACCTGCAATGTATCCTGTCAGAAAAAGGGCAAAGTACAACCCTGACCAGACAATATACAATGTAGTCTGTAATACAGAATACAATATGAAACCAGAATACCAGAATACCAGAACAGGAAATAAAACTACGGTACCAGAGATGAAATGTAAAAACTGCAGGCAATGGACGACAATCAATATGCTAGACAATGAACACGGCTATCAATGTACAAGGCAATGAATCACGACAATCAATATGCAATTGTGACAATTTGAAATATTAAAACTAATGTGTGACCGGCTTAGGAACACAATCAATCAATGAGTCAATGAGTCAATCAATTCTACAAGGTACGGCTTCATCGTACGTGAATTGTACGATTAGGCTATCCACAATTACCTATGTTGGGTGTGGTCACACAAAAGCTAATATTTCCCCAATCCCCGTAATAACAATGATGCACAAGCAATGAATAGTGTACAAGGCAATCGTGTGTATTTCGTGTCCGATATGAGAACATGGCACATGAATGTAAGACAGAAAACAAGGTACAAGTCGAGTCAGTGTACTTGCCTCGGTTTGGTTGCACGAGGGTAGTACTGCATGGTTGTAAATCACATGTTATATTTTGTACAATTTATTAGGATTTTGAAATAATGACATTAGCCAACTATATCACTAACTTCCTCTAGTACTAGCTAATAATATTTAGAAAATATTATTGTTTTAATCACCATAAGTACTAATGAAAACATATACTATATAATTTTAGAACTATTTAGAAACATTTATTAGCAAGGTAATAATTATAGCTTTATTGAAAAATACTATTAGACTATTTTAGAAATATGAAAACATTTTGCTTGAAAAATTATAACTATATAAACCTTTTTAAATAGCTTAAATTATCAATTATAATTAGTAGAAAATCATTTGTTTAGAAAATATGTATATTAGCCTTGATAATTATTTATTAGAAAATACCTAGAACTATATTATTTAAGGAAAATATATTTATTCCAAACCAACTTAATAAATGATATCCATATGATAAATGTTACCAACTTTTACTAGCAAGACAAAATTGTACTAGTAAATAAAATTACTTAATATATGCTAACAATTACAAAGATAAAATTATAAACTGCTAATAATAGTGATGAGGCTAATAAGAATTAATACTAACATAAACTGACCAGCCCACAAATCCAGCCCAACTTACTAACCCAAAATCCGGCCTAGCTTATCAAACTGCTACTGTTTATTTTATTCTTTCTAAAACTCGGCCTTTAAACTCAGCCCAGAGCCCAAATCCAGCAGCCCAACTTCTGTTGGCCCAGCGCACTGCCTTTAACGTTTATGTTTTATTTCAACTTATTTCTAAACTCCAGCCCGCTGCTTCTAAACCCAATAGTTTGAAACCAACCCGGCCCAGTTTCCCGACCCACAATCCTAACATATAATCTCGAAACACTCTCTCCTGAACATCATTCAGCCGACCACAAAAAAAATCCCATCCCCTTCACACCGTTCAGTCACAGCCGAACTGAACACAGCTTTTCTCCTCACTTCGTCTTCTTCATTCCCTTCTCCTCATCTTCCTCCTCTGCTTCTCTCCACAGTTTAAAACCCTACCCAGACCCATCTTCTTCCTCACTGTAACCCTAAGTCCCAAACTCTTCTTCCCCAGCAAGCAACCCATGGAGGAAACCCTAACTCTAACATCAATCTCCTCCATGGCCTAACCCTAGCCAGAAACTCAGCCTATACTTCCCTTCATCTTCTTCCTCCGCTCGGTGCTCAACCTCCTCCACACATTCGACACAAAAACCAGAACCCCAAACCCTAACCCTAAGTCCTTCTTCTTCTTCATCTGCTCAGAAAACCCTAGCTCTAGGTGAAAATCCCGAGCTCCTCCATAAATTCCAATGGAACCTTAATTTCTAGGTTCTAACTCCTTTCTTCTACAAGCTAGGAAACCCTAGCCTAGGTTTCCTCTGAAAACCCTAGGTCCTTCTCCTTAGAACTTCCCAAACCCTAACTCCATCACCAGTTCGTCTTCCTCCCTGGGTTCGAAACCCTAACCCTAAATTCTTCTTCCTGTCACCATAAAACCCTAGCCCCCAATTAAAACCCTAAATTACAGAGGACCGGAAGAAAAGAGGTTTGAGAAGAGAGATGGGGAAGGCTCACCGACCGTGGTGGGGAAGTCGATCCTCGGTGGCTCAGCGGCGGATCCAGGCGCGGCGGCGAACTCAGCCGTCGAGATCGACGAGGAGCTCCGGTCGGCGTCTTCGACAGCGGCTAGCCCCAAACTCCGGTCGGCTCCGTCGGCTCGGTGGCTACGTCGAAGTCTCCTCGGCTCGGCCACTGATGGCGGTGATGCTCCTCCGCGGCGGAGGCTCGACGAGTCCTCGGGGCTCGGTCGTACGGGACTCGAGATGACCACTCGAGTCTCGAAAGGTCGGCGCGCTTCTCGAAGGGTCGACGCAGAGATCGATGCGGCTCTGCAGTCGAGGCAGCTCGCTGCTCGGTGACGGTGGTGCGGTCTCCAAGAAAACAGAGGCGGTGGCTACTCTTCCCGATGCACGGTCTCCAAAGCCAAGGCTCAGCAGTCGAGGCGACTCGCTGGTCGATGACGACTACTGGTGGAGCTCCGGTGGTGGCACGACCAAGGATGGTCGGGAAGATGGCCGCGCTCGGCGGTGATCTGGACTCCGGCGAGAGTGTGGCGGTGGTCCTCCAGTGAGAGGCCACAGGAGAGAGAGAGAGAGAACATGAGAGAGAGGGGAATTGTGTGACGTGTCAGAGAGAGAGGGAGTGTGTGTGTGTCAGTACGTTGGAAAGATTGCAATATTTATAAAAAAAAATAATGAATGCGTGTGTGTGCGTATACAGTGGGGGTGGCAGTACTATAAATATTTGTAGATCTGGGGTTATTATGTAATGGCAGTGTAGGTAATAATGTATAGATCTGAGGGCAATAGTGTGTAATTGTACTAAATTAGTCAGACAATGGCTAACAGAATTTCAAATTCAAAATCAAACAGTTCCAAATAGAATTTCAAAAACAGTATTTTAAAATAGAATTTCAAAAATCAAATATTCCCTCCATAGATTTCAAAAACAGATAGTTAACAGATTTCAAATTCCAAAACAATTTAGTTAATCTCCTAATTAATCAAGAAATTAGTTTAGGAATTGATTCACTCAAAACCAGTTTCAAAACCAATCTATAACTAACCACGGTAGCTTTAATAACTGATTTAGTCAGTTCACTAAGTGATGGTTAATCCCAAAAGAATTTATTAGCCAACAGAAGAGTTATAAAATTAATTAGTAACAATATTATGATTTAAGCCTTGATAGAGAATTTAAAATTAATAGTTACTACTATAAATAGTTACTAAGCAAAAACAGAGCTAATCCATAAAATGGTAATGATGAGATTAACACCAAATCAAGTTTTAATTTAATACCATTGAATTACTTATATTTAAAGAAACTTATAATAGGAAAAATTAGTAAAATTGATTAAAGAAAAATAAGTGAGAAGAAATATTTGAAATTTCCAAATAGCAATTCATAAGAAAAATTCACAAAATTGATTTAGGGAGTTATAAGATGTGTGTCGTTCAGCTAATGGGTTATGCATGAGGTGTGGCAGTCCAGACCACAGGATTGCCAATTGTACTATGATACAGAGGCCAGGAGGGCCAGTTCAGTAGTTTTCGACATTGCCAGCTCCAGGGGCAGTACCGAACAGAGGACCAGCATTGGCCGTAAGGCTGCTAGCCCAGCGTCTACCAACGCAGGCTCAGATGTTTCGCCAGGCACAGAACCAGGAAGGCCCGCAGCGGCCGCAGCAACAGCATGGTCGAGGAAGGCAGCAGGAGGGAGTTCAGCAAGGCCAGGGTCAGGCCTTCACTTTATCACTGGAGGATGCGCTAGCTTCAGGCGACGTGGTTGCAGGTTATATTTTCGTTACCTCTTTTCCTGCAGTAGCATTGTTTGATTCGGAGACTACCCACTCTTTTATATCTGCACGATTACAACACGTATTGGATTAGAATTCGAGGCATTGCTAGAGAGGATGAATATACTCACTGGTAATGGGCTCATAGGAGTTAGCAGAGTGTGCTTAGTGTGTCCAGTCATAGTGAGTGGGCAATTATTGCCCGCATCTTTGATTGAGTTCCCTTTGGGCAATTTTGACGTTGTCTTAGGAATGGACTGGTTGAGAGACGGTCATGCGATGATAGATTGTCGGGAAGGTAGGGTAGTATTTAATGTACCTGGTATTGAGGAGTTCGTCTTTGTCCGATCTTTGGAGGATCGACCCAAGGGCATCGTTGCAGAAGTATTGGCAGAGCAGAAGCAGATTCCTAGAGTGGTCAGAGAGTTTGTTGATGTATTTCCTGATGAGCTTCCAGGTTTACCACTAGTGAGAGATGTGGAGTTTTGTATTGAGTTGAATCTTGGGACGGAGCCTAAGGTCGGCAGGGTTTACAGGATGTCGCAGTCAGAGTTGGATAAGTTGTACCAGCATGAAGAAGAATTGAAGGCGAAGCGGTTTATTCGAGACAGTGAATCGCCCTGGGGAGCACCGGTGATTTTGGTACCCAAGAAGGATGGATCGACGCGAATGTTCATTGATTATCGGCAGTTGAATGCAGCAACAGTGAAGAACAAGTATCCGTTACCAAGGATTGATGACTTGTTTGATCAATTGAGTAAGGCTTGCATCTTCTCTAAGATTGATATTCGATCTGGATATTATCAAGTGAGGGTCCGGGAGCAGGACATACCCAAGACAGAATTCAGATCTCGGTATGGGCATTATGAGTTTCTAGTAATGCCATTTGGACTGACTAATGCCCCAGCAGTATTCATGGATTTGATGAATCGCATCTTCCTACCCTATTTGGATAAGTTTGTAGTAGTGTTTATAGATGATATCCTTGTCTATTCCAGTAGTGAAGAAGAACATGAGAAACATCTTGGGACAGTTTTACAGACCCTGAGGGAGCATCGACTTTATGCGAAGCTTAATAAATATGAGTTTTGGTTGGATCATATTTCGTTCCTGGGACACATTATTTCGGGAGCAGGAGTGTCAGTAGACCCGAAGAAGGTTGAGGCAGTAGAGAATTGGCCAGTTTCGAAGACGGTAGCAAACATGCGTAGTTTCTTGGGATTGGCAGGTTACTACCGGAGGTTCGTGGCAGACTTCGCCAGGATTTTGGCACCCTTGACGCGTTTGACGCATAAGGATGTAGAGTTTGTTTGGTCAGCAGAGTGTTAGACATCATTTGAAGAGTTGAAGAAGAGATTAATCTCAGCCCCGATCTTGACACTTCCAATAGGACCGGGAGGGTTTACAGTGTATTATGATGCATCCGGAAAGGGACTTGGATGTGTTTTGATGCAGCATGGTAAGGTGATAGCATATGCATCTCGACAGCTTCGAGATCATGAGAAGAACTATCCGACGCACGACCTGAAATTAGCAGCAGTAGTGTTCTCACTTAAGTTATAGATGCACTACTTATATGGGGATCGAGTGGAGATTTACACTGATCATAAGAGCTTAAAGTATGTATTTACCCAGAGGGACCTGAACATGAGACAGAGGAGATGGTTGGAATTACTGAAAGACTTTGATATAAATGTGGTAGCAGATGCCTTGAGCAGGAGAGGTGGTGCATTTATTCTAACCACGCAGAGGCATATTTTGGAAGATCTTCAGGAAATGGAATTAAAGTAATCTTGCTGCAAGATACGGGAGTTATGGCCAGTTTGCAGATTCAGTCAACTTTAGTAGAGAGGATCAGAGCAGCCCAGGCAGAGGATCCGCAAATCCGGAAGCTTCGATCAGAGTGTGAGTCAGGTCTCAGAAAGGAGTTAGTAATCCATGAGGATGGTACACTTAGGTTCGCTAACCATCTTTGTGTACCAGGTGGAGACCTTCGACATGAAGTTACGTCAGAAGCTTATAGTTCTCCTTATTTCATTCATCCCGGAGGCACAAAGATGTACCAGGATATGAAGCAGCACTTTTGGTGGAATGGCATGAAAAAGGAGATAGCGAGGTTTGTATCCAGATGTTTGGTATGTCAACAAGTGAAGGCAGAGCAGCAGAGACCAGCAGGATTATTGCAGCCGCTTCCTATTCCGGAGTGGAAGTGGGAGCACATCACGATGGACTTTGTGACCGGTTTACCTAGATCTCCGACAGGTCGAAACACAGTTTGGGTAATCGTGGATCGAATCACGAAGGTTGCACATTTTCTTCCTTTCAGAGTAGGACAGTCTACTGAGCAGCTGGCAGAAATGTATATGAAGCAGATTATGAGGCAGCATGGTGTTCCAGTCAGTATAGTATCAGATCGAGACACACGGTTCACCTCTCACTTTTGGCGGAGTTTGTATCAAAGTTTGGGTACCATGTTGAGGTTCAGTACAGCCTATCATCCGCAGACGGATGGACAATCAGAGAGAACCATTCAGACCTTGGAAGATATGTTACGGGCTTGTACTTTAGACTTCGGTGGAACTTGGGAAGATCATCTTCATTTAGTAGAGTTCTCTTACAATAATAGTTATCAGGCAAGTATACAGATGGCACAGTTTGAAGTATTATATGGAAGGAAGTGCAGGTCCCCTTTGGCATGGGACGATGTGGGAGAACAAAAATTGTTGGGGCCAGAGATGATCACGCAGACCGTGGAGACAGTCAAGTTGATCAGAGAACGGCTTTGAGTCGCGCAAGACAGACACCGACACTTGGGGGTGAGCATTATTCGGTTTTGGACCGAAAACCGAACCGAACCGAACCGAATAAGAGGTTCGGTTAGGTTTAAAAAAAATTCGGTTCGGTTTCGGTTTTGAAAATACTAAATTTTCTTATTCGGTTTCGGTTTTGGATTTCGATTTCGATCTAAAACCGAAAACCGAATAAGAAAATTTAATTAATTAATTTATATATATATGTGTGTGTGTGTCTACTATATATATAGGTATTAATATATATATGTATATACTAAATATATATAGGTATATACTAAATATGTCTATGTATATTTAGTTACTGTATAAATTAACAAAAAAAGCTAAAAAATTAAAAAATAATAATGAATAAACCGAATAAACCGAAAACGGAACCGATTTAATTCGGTTCGGTTTGATTCGGTTTTGGGCCAATTCGGTTCGGTTTCGGTTTTACTTATTCGGTTTCGGTCCAATTCGGTTTTAGGTTATTCGGTTCGGTTTAAACCGAATAAACCGAATGCTCACCCCTGTCGACACTGGGCGGATCAGCATCGTAGGCCTCTAGAGTTTGGTGTTGGTGATCAAGTATTTCTGCGGATTTTGCCTACACGGGGTGTTATTAGATTTGGAACCCGAGGAAAGCTTAGTCCGAGATTCGTTGGTCCTTTTGAGATTCTCGCTCGGGTAGGCGATGTTGCTTATCGGCTTGCCCTTCCTCCCTCGCTATCTGGCGTACATGATGTGTTTTATGTATCTCAGTTACGTGGGTATGTCCCGGATCCGAGTCATGTCCTCGACCATTCGGAGTTAGTCGTTGGTACCGACCTAACTTACGAGGAACAACCCGTGTCTATTTTGGACCGACGAGAGAAGGTGCTCAAGAACCGGACTATTAGCCTTGTCCCTGTCGCTTGGGGCCATCACTCTTCGGGAGATTCAACCTGGGAGCGCGAGGACGAGATTAGATCTCGCATCCGCACTTGTTCGACTCGGAAGGTATGTATCTCCTCATGCCTTGGTAAATTTTGAAATGTATGATCAACGATTGCTAATGATAGGTTGCTTGCGTAGATTGTAATTGTACCTTACTTGCCCGGATACCTCTATCTTTGTCTTGGCTAAAATTCCGAGGACGAAATTTTTCTAAGGAGGATAGAGATGTCACTCCCCGATCCCAGTATACATATTCTTTCATGAATTCTGTATATGGTATCTGTATTTAGCATGTGCATAATTCTGTTTATTATTTATTAATGGTTGTATGTAGCATTTTAAGCTTGTCATTAGTGGGATGGTTAGAATAAGTTTAGAGATTATGGTTTTCTTAAGCTAACCCAACCCCTATTTATATTCTCTTCCTCACCCTCTCTCTTCATTCACTCCTCCATTTATTTTCCTCAACCACCACCCATAGGCAAGTACAACTTGCTCAAAAGTGGAGATTAGTAAATTTCTATTTTTGATTTTTCCTTGATATTATTTGTCTATATTGTTCTTCTCTTCTTTCTCTACAAGTTTAGTTTTTGAAGATTTCGATTTTAATGGCAAGATTTATGTCGATCTAAGTTACTAAAAACTAGGATTTTAAGGGTTTTCATGGTTTTGATCTATCAAACTTGGCTATTTTCAAGAACAAATGGTCCTACATTTTAGGAAATTTGATTCTACACAATTTTAACCTTTAAAAAGTTAGATTTTGACTTGTTTGGAGGAAGTTATGGCCAAATAATATTTGAACATCTCCTAGGTTCGTCTGTGCTGGTTCTGGCAGGGATGATGAACAGTCCCCTGCGGCCGCAGAAGCATTCCTAACCGCATAAACAGTTGCAGCCGCATGAGCACTCGCAGCCGCATGAGCCCGTGCCGCATGGCCCCTGGCCGTGTTAGCCGCATTTCGCAGCCGCATAAGATCCATCCTCCGCTGCCGCATGAACTTTGTTTCCTGGCTGCATGGACTTATGTTCCTTCGGTCGCATGAGTTCCCTTAGCCGCATGGCTTGACTCAGCCGCATGCGCCCCGCGTATTCCAGCCGCATGAGTCCCTGCCGCATAGGCCTGATTTCTTGAGCCGTATGAACATTTCCCTTCCTTGCCGAATAGGCCTTAGCCGCATGGTCATTGTCGCATATGCTTGTTGGTTCCTGGCGGCATAAGCCTATCTTCCCGAGCCGCATGAGCTCTTTCCTCAGCCGTATGAAGTCATGCGGACCTCATTGCTCAGCCGCATGAGTCTGGGCCGCAGATAGTCTGGCCGCATGCAGCATGGCCACATGCAGCGTGGCCGCATGAGTGTAGGCCGCAAGAGCCTCAGCCGCATGATCCCTTGTGTCTTAGACCCCATTTCTAATCTGACTACCTATGCGAGTGCTGGATAACCCTATATGGGTACTAAGGTACAATCTATGTGAGCACCGAGGTGCAATCCTATGCGCTAAGTGTTCCTACGTGATACCTGCCAGTACCTTCAAGAGTCCAGCATTTACATAGTCAAGGTCGGTAGCAATGACGTGATATGTGTTGTGTGTTGCACTACACCAAGAAGGGGGTACATACGTATGACTCCATGAGCCAGTACGAATTTCTTCTTGGGGTACTCGTACAATGTATGACATCTAGAGGAGTGAACATGTGACAGCGACATGTAAACTCTGAGAACAACCTAGGGATTAACTAGGCAACTAACTTGGTAGATGCATTGGGTGGAAAGAATCCCGAGATCGTGCCATACTAGCCACCCCAGGTCCAGACCTGACGTGTCGGGTTGGCCACCACGGATATGGATTCATTCGCCTATAGCGAATAGCTATATCCGACCTCTACGAGCTGTGTGTTAAATATTTTAGCACGGTAGCCCTCCGGGGGACTGGTGCCTAATCAATGTGTTATATGTCTTATGGTTTGGCTAGCCCTGCTGGGTTGACACGATCTGAGGATTCCTTTTAATCAGTATCGCGGGATTAACTCCGCCAAATATTAGAAAGCCGCAGGAATGAATGGCCGCTTAAAAAATGACTTGACTGTGTTTGTGCCTTCCATTAGTAGCCGAGGGACATGGACTGTCATGGTGCGTGGTCCAACCCATGTCCTTGTTTGGTTGTTGGGTTGGTCTATCGTGCTAGGACAGGCTGTGGACCGAGGTTACGACCGGAAGCCTTTACAATTATTTGTACTATTATTTTATGTTTGGGTTTTATCTCACTCTTTTATGCTCCCTTGTGGTACTTGCTATTCGGGGCTGACCCCGCTGGTTTTGTTTGGCCAGATCACGTAGCAGAGCCTGAGGATCCGACCTTTTTTCCTGACGTTAATGGTGCATACTAGGAGCATGGCTGGAGAGGGACTCGAGTGGATTTCTTCTCCACCGCTCTAGTATCTACTTATGTTCTGGCGTTTAGCCACCGTCACCTGTTTAGCCGGCTAATCTAGACATTTTGTCTTTTGTATAATTGTAATTAAATCAGACTGCAGCTGACTACAATTTTGTACCTATGACTTTCTGGGCTAGCTAACTTATAAAGCTAGATCTTCATGATCATTTTGATAAAGCGTCAGGGACGCCTTACTGCTTTATCTCATATGTTCATTACTTGATATTTTCTTGCTTTGAATAATTGAGACATAGATGCTCTGTGAGGCCATAGGAGACTTGAATGTATCTTACACCCCCATTGTCTCTTGACAGCCACGATCGTCGTATGACGTTTGTATACCTCATATGGAGTAGCTGGCCTAGACCGTCTCCGTATTTCGGTACTATGGCGTGACAAAAATATTTGAACCTGATCAAAAATCGGGTTGGGCTTGGGTTCATGTGTCGGGTTACCCGACGAACCCGAAACCCGACTTATATATATATATATATATATATATATATATATATATATATATATATATATATATATATATATATATATATATATATATATATATATATACTTCTTAAATAAAAAGTTTAAATCCTAAATTTCTCTACTCAAACTCTTCAACTTCTTATCCTAAATCTTATTCCAGTTTGTATTTTGTGATAACACTACAACATAAAGACCTATTAATGACGTTTGATAAGTGGATTTCATGACGGCTGATAAAGAAGCGTCATTAAAGTTCGAAATACCTTTTTTCTATGACGGTTTAGGCTAATTCTGGGCTTTTTATAACGTTTATAAAACAAAACATTATTAATAATTTAGAGCGGTGGCAAACTTGTAATATTTTTTAAGTTTAGTTGTTGGCAAAATCCTTGCTATAGCCCGCCTCTCCCCCAAAACATTCTGGTCTTCTCCTTCTCCTCCTTTCTTCTCCATCCTCTCCCCCAACTCCAAAACCCTAACCCTAGATCCAAAATCTTCTAGGAGGGCCTCACGCTCTTCGTCGTCCACCAGGACAAGCTCGAGGCCGCCGCGCACGCGATCGACAAGAACGCGAAGGAGGAGCGTTAGGGTTCTGCTCGTCCTCTTCTCTGCGCTCTCCCTCTCCTTCCTCTTCTCCATTATCGTGCTTCTTCCCGACCCCTTTTCGTCCTCTCCCTCCCAATGGCGGCTCGACGGCTCAAGAAGTCCCTCCAGAGGTCCCTGTCCTCTTCCATCACCATCTCCTTGAGTACCACCGCCACCAACATCACCACCTCCAAGCCCTACTCCCCTCCCATCTCCCCCAAGCTGAAACCCGGCAAGCGGGGCAACGACCCCAACAGCCTAAACTCCAGCACCGAGAATCTCGCCACGCCGAAGAAGTCCGCCCCGCCTATCGTGAGGAAGAAGTCCAAGAAGTCGTTGACCGAGCTCCAAATTGTTTTGGTCAGCCGCCCAAATTTTTTGATGAGCCGCCCAAATTTTTGGTTCTCTCCAAAGCCGCCCAAATTTTCATCTATATTCCTCCAAAATCCTCAGCTCTAGAATAAAGCTGTCTAAATTTTTTTCCTCTCCAAAGGGAACCATGAGCTCGGCAGTGTGCCCCCATAGATTCCTGGAGGTCTTCTGCACCATTTGGATCGCCCTCATCGCTCTGAAGGTACAGAAGAGGGTGCAATATCAGAGGCGACCATGGACGAGATCAAGATCCTGATGCAGATCGACGAGGGCGATCCCGACGACACTCGCTGCATCGTGAAGCTCCGACATCGAGGGGGCCCTCCTTCAGAAGATCTGGTACTGATCGCACATCCGACTCGGTAGGTCTAAAGATCCCTCCTTCAGAAGCACACAAGGTGTTTGATAAATTATTTTGTGGTACTCTCTCTTTTCCGTACAACTACCTAACTTTAACATCATACTCAAAACATTGCTTCAGAACATAGAACCGTATGACTCAACTGAACGAGTATGACTCAGCGAGGCTCTACAAAAAGAGGTGAATGTCTTGAAACAAATCTTGATATGGATTTCTACTAGTATTATGATTTTCAACAGTTAATTTGCGAGAACTGTAACTTGGAAGAGTTGAGAATCCTGAAATTGGAAGCAGGAGCTAGCCAGTATGGTCTATATCGGATCGCAATCGTCAACTCAACATGGATAACCAGTTGTGAATGATGGAGCTAGCCAATATGGACTGTGGGATAATTCTTCAAGGTGGTATAGGCCAAATTCCTCTTATTTACTCTTTTTTTTTCAAAATTTAAGATCATACAATTTCTATTGTCATAAGAACATGAGATCAGTCTAATTAAGTGTCAACAATTTTTTTTCGTATATGCACTAGTTTGGAAATATGCTCAAATTTTAGGAAGTTCCACTAACAGTGAGAGAATAGTGTAACCATTAATCGATCATATGTCACAGAGTATGTAGAGTTCATGATAGCATAGTCAAATGGCTGAAAGAAGAAAATTGTATTTTCAGGCATTTGCATTTGCATTTTCATTTTCAGGCATTTGTTTTGATATGTGAATGATATGATTATTGTGAATATTAAGGTGTGACATTTGTATTTTCAGGCCAAGTTTCTCCAAGCAGCTGTAGACTGGAAGAAGAAAATTGGATTCAAAGGTATAAGTTCACTTTTAATTATTAAGAGAACATGAATTAGAAAACATGCATTTACAAGTGTTTGCTATTTTACTGGGTATTTTGGTATGCTTGTGAAGATGTATCAAAATTTACTGGGTATTTTACTGGGTGCAAGTTTGCTTGTGTGTTTTGTCTCCCTGTTTTTGTATAATAACCTCGTAGCATACATTTGTATCTGTCTACATGAGAAAGAAAGTAGAAATGAACATTTTATCCTATATATGCACCCTTAGATGGCAAGTGGCGTACCACAGTTTGAGAGAATCTTACGAATGGTGGCAGCATTCTAGAGACACTCTTTAAGAACTGAAATAAAACTGGGAATTTTGAGTCTACACTCATTTGTTGTTTCCGTTTCATTTGATACACTATTCTTTTCCAAAGCCAGACTTGTTCTAATAGTGAATTGGAAGGCTGTTTGAACTTGTACCTGAGTTGGTAACAGATTAGGATTTGATTATCCTGAGCATTGATCTAATTCCTATACTCTGTACTTTACCAGGGTTCCAAGTCATTTTATTATTTTTATATTCGTCTGTTTTTATGCTAGTGACATGGCATCCTCTCAAAACTTACACTGTTTGTGGAGCTCTTCATTGTATGCCCCAGGCCCCCCACTTCCTTTGAACATTGATTGTAAGATTTAGAACTGATACATGCTTTGAAAGGATTTGTTAGGAGACATTTAACCTTCTCTTTATAACTACATGACTCCTTGCAGTTGTTTGTTGTTGTGTACTCTACTACTGGTACAAGGCGATGATGGTGATAATGATTTTCCATATTTATACGGTTTGGCCATGAAAGAATATAATTTACCGCTACAGAAGCTATGTAATAGGCAAACTGAATTTGCAACTTAATTGTGGATAAATCTCCTCTTTGTGTGTGTTGTGTATCATGTTGAGTTTGACAAATATCCAGAACTACATGGTTGGTGTTATTTTTCGAGTCTTTTGCTTCCTTGTTTTGTTTTTTCAGGGACTCTACTGATCGAACCTAAACCTCAAGAACCTACTAAGCACCAGTAATGTGTCACAAGTTAATTTATTTTAATTTTTAAAGTGTGATTTTATTTTTTTATTTATTTGATGTGATCTACTTATGTTAGGTATGATTGGGATGCTGCTACTACATTCTCTTTTCTCCAGAAGTATAGCCTTGCAGGTAATTCCTCATGCCATCACACTCGTACGAAGAGCATTACCTCAACGTAGGCATTCTGTATGTTAACTCCTTTCTCATGAAGAATTTATGCAGTTCAGTATTTGGATATTAAATATGTATTATGAATTTGAATTGTTCCCAATAAGTATCAGGCTTTTGCTACTTGTGTAGTTGGAAGTATTATAATCTTGGGAGCTAATTCCTTATATTTGCTTGTTTTTATCTTTTTCAGGGTTTTGCTACATGTTCTGTGGACAGTTTTGATGTGGCCAAGTTTTGATGCGGACAATTTTGGTAGTTGTAAATATATATATGTATTTGGATATTCAATGTAATGAAGATGTTGATATGTACTCTATTTTGAGAAATATAATAAAGATGGTGATATATAATGTTAAGTTTTTGGAATGTAATATATACTGTGCAGTATATAGCATTATAAATATGCTAATTTGAATAGTATAAAGTGTTATAAATGTGCTGCATTGAGCCTATACATATTATCTGTTCATGACGTTTTAAAATTGTTCTGAATTGTGCACTATATATTAACTATTCATAACGCTTTTATAGAAACTATTCATGACGGTTTTTTTATGACGCTTTTAAAAAACATTTATAACACCCGTTTTCATAACGGTTGCTTTGGAAAAAAAAGCGTCATGGTTTGTCATTAATGACGCTTTTTAGCCGTCATTAAAAGGTTTTTTTGTTGTAGTGAATGATCGAGACTTGATTGCTATTTGATTATGTGTCTAATATTACTTTTGTTTAAAATTATTTCAAATATTATATTAGAACCCGATGGACCCGACCCAACTCGAGTTCAACCCGATCCAACTCGATCCTCCGGGCTCGGTCTTGGGCTTCATATGCTGAACCCGAGGTCGGGCCGGGATTGGGCTTGGGCTAGGTTTATGATTCATCGGGTTGGGCTGGGGTTGACCTCAAGCCCGACCCAACCCGCCCGAGTTGCACCCCTAGATCAAACCACTTGGTCACGAGTAGAATCAAGGCTTGGGCGTGTCTAAGAATTTTGGAATGATTAAAATCATTTAGGCACGATCTAGGATTAAACTACGAAGAAGATAAAACCTAGGCATGATTGGGAATGAAATCTGAGCACGAGTGACTAGAGAATCGAAATTTAGGCACGACAGAAAAATTATTCAGACATGATCGAACTAAATTCTGATACGACCAAGTTCGTATTCAGATAGTCATGATCGAAGATCAAAAATTTTAGGTAGGATCCAGGAGTAAAATTAATATGTATAGTAACGATCGTAAAAATGACGATCGTTGGGATCAGGATCGTTTAGTCATGTTGGGTCATCTAGGCACGACTAAATTCGGTATGATCAAGGATAGTATGAAACCTAATCATGGTTGGAACCAAACTTAGTCATTATCAAGAATAAATCGAAGTTTTGCATACGAGTGATATTGGCATCGAAATCTAATCACAATCAAAATTAAAATATTGACATGATCAAGGACAGGGTTAATCAATTCTTGATTAAAATGGGATTTAGGTACGATAAGAATAAAATCAAAGTTTTAAGCACGAGCAACAAAATGTTGGAAGTTCAGATCACGATTGAAATTTAAATCACTTGAGTACGGTCAAGAATCAAGAACCTTGGCACGATAAGGAAGATGATCAAATCAATTGGTCATGGCCAAAGTGAATCACAATTTAGTGATATTGAGTTTGATGAATGATTCAAGGATAGGAAAATCAATTTCTTATACTAGGATAGAAAAATCAAAAGATAGGATTTCATAAGGAAGTCAAGGTAATCATCTCACTCTGCTTCGTCTACTGCAAAGATTATCCGATCGTCATTTCCTAATTATGTCTTTATCTTACAAGTCAAGACATATCACTACCAAATCACGATCTTAAATCATGAAATCAAACCTTAATATGACTACTACACAAAATCAAAAGTTCCAATCACGAAGATTGAACCCTTTTATAAATACTATAGGCTAGACCTTTATTCCAAAGGTACTACCCATGATGCATACCCTTGTTAGAACTCCTCAATCATTTTTTCCCACTCTCCTCGATTTTGTAGTCAATTAACCACTTAGTCATCTTAAAGTCCAAAATTCCCCCATCTTGTCTTTAACTTGGATCGAAAATCCCTGAATCAAGGTTTATAAAATCCTTGAACTTGTTCAAATCACACCCCTCTTATTATTCAAATCTAATGCCACCATTTTTATATAAAAAAAATTATTCTCCATTATTTTAAATATCAACCTTAATATTTTCTTCAACTTTTATACTTTCAAATATTATCCTTCTTAAACTTAGAAATTTCCACAAAAGTCTTTAGATTTTCCTATAACTCAAAATTTTTGTGTTCTTCCAGTTTCTAATCATTCTCTTACCAATCTTTGTTCAACTTCATGTCATCACCGCATGTAGTCATAAGCTTCTTCCATGTATTTGGATTCCTTATTTCAGTATCTAGTCTTAATTCTATAATGTAATGTTCCAATAATCTGTAACAACAAAAAAAATCTAAATTCTCAAAAATCAAATCGTCCTTGATTATCCTCATAAGTTCTAAAAATACAACTACAAAAATATTGCAGTTCTCACCATTAATTTGTATTCTATTATTCTTCTTACTCGAAATCCTCATACGTTCTCTCTAAAGTAATTCATACTCAAAATAATTCTCCAAGTGTAATCATTTCCAAGTTGATACTATCGGTCTCTTGATTTTGTTTCCAATTTTCTTTATTCCTACCAGGATTACCACATGATAACAAATTTTGTCCTTTCCGAGCTAGATGATTATGATACTTCCTCGGTCTTTTCCAAGTAATGAGATACAAAAATTCAAGAGATTTCCAAGTGTAGCTAACAGATATAGATAGAAGATAGTTGATGGATGGAAGTAGGACATAGTTAATTAAGACGATGGAATGATGATAAGACGAAAAAATGATGCTAGAAATTTATTCTTGATCATCTGGTCATAACGAAGTCATTTTCCTTCCTTTTTCTTGCACTTGTCTATAATCAACAAAAGCATAAAATTTTAACCTCCAAGGTGTTCACCTTTGTCTAAAATCAAACTCTCCATCACTAAATCATCTTCATGACTCCAGGTCACTAATTATCAACTGCTGATAACCCTCGTCTAACCTCCGTACCTATGGTCATTATCTACTTGGTATTCATATAAATTCTTATAGACTTCCATATCTAAATTTGTCGAGGTCTTCTAACATCAGAATTTTTTTTATCACTCTTATCTTCTACAAATGTTAACTCCATGCCATTGGAACTTTCTAAAAATGAGGTCATAGAAGTGTGGTCCCAAAGATTTATCATTTACTATATTTATGCAACCTCAATTATTGTTCATAATCAAAAATAAATTTGTTGACAATTTCGTAGAAATCATAATTCCTATATATGTAACTATTTCTTAAAATTTAATATGTCAGTAACTGATCCAAGTTGTATGACTTTCTGGCCTTGTCAAATCCTCTAAATAAGTCATAAATCTTAAATACCATATATTTAATATCATACTGATAAACCTAGCTAATATTATCACCCTCAACGACACTCACTAATACTAAACTGATACGCTCACCTATTACTTATTAGTCACCAATCTTGATACGTCCTGGACACTTGTATCGTTTAGGTACCCTTGGTACACAGTCACTAACTCCACAACTATACTGGTCGTATGCTTGATACTCTAGGATACCTACTGGCAACTACACTCCGACACAACCTCTCTACAAGTCACTAAGCTACTACACTTTCCAAGATGCTGCCTCGAAACTAATGAAGGACAGGCCGCATGAGGAACTGAACTAGAGGAACTAAAGATATCATTACCCTGAGCTATTAGAGTGATGGAACAGAACTCAATGATAATAAGGTAGAACGATATGAACGATATGTTAAGAATCAATTTAAGATATGATCTGATAACCATACACGTCTATCCAAAATCATATTACCCAAAATTCTCGTCACGCCAGTAAGCATAGCTGCAATAAACGATAGAGTACATAACTAAGATATATACTCTATAATCATGTTATCTAGAATTCTTACCGTGCCAACTGGTATGGCTGCGAGAATCTCTAAATTCCATAATTAAGATAAGTTGTCACGCCCCAGTACCAAAATACGGAGACGGACTAGGCCAGCTACTCCATATGAGGTATTCAAACATCATACGGCGATCGTGGCTGTCAAGAGACAAGGGGGTGTATGCTACATTCAAGTCACCTATGGTCACACAGAACATCTACGTCTCAATCATTCAAAGCAAGAAAACATCAATTAATGAACATATAAGATAAAGCAATAAGGCGTCCCTGACGCTTCATCAAAATGGTCATGGGGTTCTAGCTTTATAAGGTAGCTAGCCCAGAGAGTCAAAGTTACATAATTGTATTCAGCTGCAGTCTGATTTAATTACAATTGTACAAAAGACAATGTCTAGATTAGCCGGCTAAACAGGTGCCGGTGGCTAAACGTCAGGACATAAATAAGGATACAAGAGTGGTGGAGAAGAAACCCACTCGAGTCCCCCGCCAGTCATGATCCTGGTATGCACCATTGACGTCAGGGAAGAAAGTCGAATCCTCAGGCTCTGCTACGCGATCTGGCCAAACAAAACCAGCCGGGTCAGTCCCGAAATAGCAAGTACCACAAGGGTGCACAAAAGAGTGAGATAAAACCCAGTCATAAATAATAACAATAATAAGCTTCCGGTCGTAACCTCGGTTCACAGTCTGTCCTAGCACGATAGACCAACCCAACAACCAAACAAGGATATGGGTTGGACCACGCACCATGACAGTCCGTGTCCCTCGGCTACTAGCGGAAGGCCCAAGCACAGTCAAATCATTTTTCAAGCGGCCATTCATTCCTGCGGGTTTCTATATTTGGCGGAGTTATCCCCGTTATACTGATTAAAAGGAATCCTCAGATCGTGTCAACCCAGCAGGGCTAGCCTAACCATAAGACTTATAACACTTTGATTATGCACCAGTCCCCCGAAGGGCTACCGTGCTAAAACATTTAACACATAGGTCGTAGGAGTCGGATATAGCTATTCGCTATAGGCGAATGAAACCATATCCGTGGCGGCCAACCCGGCGCGTCAGGACGGGACCTGGGGTAGCTAGTATGGCATGATCTCGAGATTCTTCCCACCCAATGCATCTTCTAAGTTAGTTACCTAGTTAATCCCTAGGTTATCCTCAGAGTTCATATGTCGTGGTCACATGTTCATTCCCTTAGATGTCGTACATCGTACGAGTACTCCAAGAAGGGATCCGTACTGGCTCAAGGATTCGTACGTATGTTTTCCCCTTCCTGGTGTAATACAACACACAACACATACCACGTCATTGCCAACGACCATTACTATGTAAATGCTGGACTCTTGGAAGTACTGGCAGGTATCACGAAGGAACACTTAGCGGGTAGGATAGCACCTCGGTGCTCACATAGGTTTTACCGTTGTACATACAGAGGATCATCCAGCCTTCACATAGGTAGTCAGACTAGAAATGAAGACTAATACACAAGGGAACATGCGACCATGACTCATGCGGCTGGAAAATGCAGGCGCATGCGACTGGAAAAGAGTCATGCATATGTGGCCCGAAAGAAGGGGCGCATGCGGCTCAGGGAGCTACTTCCCATGCGGCTAGAGAGTCGCTGGGCCTATGCGGCTGGAACTGCCAGCGCCATACGGCTGAAAAAATGGTCAAGGCGCATGCGGATGGAGGGTGAGATCTCATGCGGCTGGAGAAGAACAAAGTCCATGCGGCCAGGAAACGATATCCATGCGGCAGCATTCTAAAGTAGACTTCTGCTGCTCAAATACTTATGCGGCTACCGTTCTTATGCGGCTGCGAAAAGCCATGCGGCCGAAACTGCCCAACGCTATGCGGCTCAGACGCTCATGCGGCTGAGAATTGCACATGCGGCTGCAATGCTCATGCGGCTGCTTTGCTCATGCGGCTGAGAACTGCTCATCTTCCCTGCCAGAGCCTGCATAGGTGAACCACGGAGAACCCAAATATTGCTTCGGCCATAACCTCCTCCAAATAGGCCGAAATCTAACTTTACAAAGGTCAAAACTGTGTAGAATCAAAATTCCTACAACATAGGACCATTAGTTTTCGAAAATAGCCAAGTTTGATAGATCAAAACCATGAAAACCCATGAAACCCTAGATTTTAGGAACTTAGATCTACACAAATCTAGCCATTAAAGTCAAAGACTTCAAGAACTAAACTTGTAGAGAATGAGAAGATGAACAATGTAGACAAATAAAATCGAGTAAAATCAAGAAAGGAAAAAAATACACTAATCTCCACTTTTGAGCAAGTTGTACTTGCCTGTGGAGTGGTAGTTGAGAAATATAAATGGAGGAGTGAATGAAGAGAGAGAGAGAGAGAGAGAGAGAGAGGAAGAGATATTAAATAGGGATTGGGTTGGTTTAAGAAAACCCTAATCCCTAACCACTAATGATAAGGCTAAAAAGGCTACATGCCATCATTAATAAATAATAGACAAAATTTATGCACATGCTAAATACAGATACCGTCTACAGAATTCATGAAGATTACGTATATCGGGATCGGGGAGTGACATCTCTATCCTCCTTAGAAAAATTCCGTCCTCAGAATTTCAGCCAAGATAAAGGTAGAGGTATCCAGGCAAGGAAGGTACAATTTCAAACTACGCAAGCAACCTATCATTAGCAATCATTGATCATACATTTCAAAATCTACCAAGGCATGAGGAGAAACATACCTTCCGAGTCGAACAAGTGCGGATACCGAGATTTAATCTCGTCCTCGCGCTCCCAGGTCGACTCTCCCGGAGAGTGATGGCCCCAAGCAACACGGACAAGGCTAATAGTCCGGTTCTTGAGCACCTTCTCTCGCCGGTCCAAAATAGACACGGGTTATTCCTCGTAAGTTAGGTCGGCACCAACGACTAACTCCGAATAGTCAAGGACATGACTCGGATTCGGGATGTACCCACGTAACTGTGATACATGAAACACATCATGTACGCCAGATAGCGAAGGAGGAAGGGCAAGCCGATAAGCAACATCGCCTACCCGAGCGAGAATCTCGAAAGGACCAATGAATCTCGGGCTAAGCTTTCCTCGAGTTCCAAATCTAATGACACCCCGAGTCGGTAAAATTCGCAGAAACACTTGGTTACTGACACCAAACTCTAGAGGTCTTCGATGCTGATCTGCCCAGTGGCGGTGTCTGTCTTGCGCGACTCGAAGCCGCTCTCTGATCAACTTGACTGTTTCTACGGTCTGCGTGATCATCTTTGGTCCCAACAATTTTCGTTCGCCCACATCGTCCCATGCCAAAGGGGACCTGCACTTCCTTCTATATAATGCTTCAAACGGCGCCATCTGTATACTTGCCTGATAACTATTATTGTAAGAGAACTCTACTAAATGAAGACGATCTTCCCAAGTTCCGCCAAAGTCTAAGGTACAAGCCCGTAGCATATCTTCTGGGGTCTGAATGGTTCTCTCCGATTGTCCGTCCGTCTGCGGATGATAAGCTGTGCTGAACCTTAAGTTGGTGCCCAGGCTTTGGTGCAAACTTTGCCAAAAGTGAGAGATGAACCGTGTGTCTCGATCTGATGCTACGCTGACTGGAATACCATGCTGCCTCACAATCTGCTTTATATACATTTCTGCCAGCTGCTCAGTAGACTGCCCTACTCTGAAAGGAAGGAAATGTGCAACCTTCCTGAGCCGATCCACGATTACCCAAACTGCATTTTGGCCGGTCGGAGATCTAGGTAAACCTATCACAAAGTCCATCGTGATGTGCTTCTACTTTCATTCCGGAATGGGAAGCGGCTGTAACAATCCTACTGGCCTCTGCTGCTCTGCCTTCACTTGCTGACACACTAGACATCGGGATACGAATCTCGCTATCTCCCTCTTCATGCCATTCCACCAAAAGTGCTGCTTCATATCCTGGTACATCTTTGTGTCTCCGGAATGAATAGAATAAGGGGAACTATGAGCTTCTGTCATAGCTTCATGTCGTAGGTCTCCACCTGGTACACAAAGACGGTTTCCGAACCTGAGTGTACCATCGTCATGGATTACTAACTCCTTTCTGAGACCTGATTCACACTTCGATCGAAGCTTCTGGATTCGCGGATCCTCTGCCTGAGCTGCTCTGATCCTCTCTAGTAAAGTGGACTGAATCTGCAAACTGGCCATAACTCCTGTACCTTGCGGCAAGATTACTTCAATTCCCATTTTTTGAAGATCTTCTAAAATATGCCTCTGCGTGGTTAGAATGAATGCACCACATCTCCTGCTCAAGGCATCTGCTACCATATTCGCCTTGCTTGGATGATACTGAAGATTTATATCAAAGTCTTTCAACAATTCCAACCACCTCCTCTGTCTCATGTTCAGGTCCCTCTGGGTAAACACATACTTTAAGCTCTTACGATCAGTGTAAATCTCCACTCGATCCCCATATAAGTAGTGCCTCCATAACTTAAGCGAAAATACTACTGCTGCTAATTCCAGGTCGTGAGTTGGATAGTTCTTCTCATGATCTCGAAGCTGTCGAGATACATATGATATCACCTCACCATGCTGCATCAATACACATCCAAGCCCCTTCCCGGATGCGTCACAATATACTGTAAACCCTCCCGATCCTACTGGAAGTGTCAAGATCGGGGCTGAGATTAATCTCTTCTTCAACTCTTCAAATGATGCCTGACACTCTGCCGACCAAACAAACTCTACGTCCTTACGCGTCAAACGCGTCAAAGGTGCCAAAATCCCGGCGAAGTCTGCCACGAACCTCCGGTAGTAGCCTGCCAATCCCAAGAAACTACGCACTTCTGCTACCGTCTTCGGAACTGGCCAATTCTCCACTGCCTCAACCTTCTTCGGATCCAGACACTCCTGCTCCAGAAATAATGTGTCCCAGGAACGAAATATGATCCAACCCAAACTCATATTTGTTAAGCTTCGTATAAAGTTGATGCTCCCTCAAGGTCTGCAAAACTATCCGAAGGTGTTTCTCATGTTCCTCCTCACTACTGGAATAAACAAGGATATCGTCTATAAACACTACTACAAACTTATCCAAATAGGGCAGAAAGATGCGGTTCATCAAATCCGTGAATATTGCTGGGGCATTAGTCAGTCCAAATGGCATCACCAGAAACTCGTAATGTCCATATCGTGATCTAAAGGCTGTCTTGGGTATGTCCTGCTCCCGGACCCTCACTTGGTAATATCCAGATCGAAGATCAATCTTAGAGAAGATGCAAGCCTTACTCAATTGATCAAACAAGTCATCAATCCTTGGTAACGGATATTTGTTCTTCACAGTTACTGTATTCAACTGTCGGTAATCAATGCACATCCGCGTCGATCCATCCTTCTTAGGTACCAAAATTACCGGTGCTGCCCAGGGCGAATTACTGTCTCTGATAAACTGCTTCGCCTTCAATTATTCTTCATGCTGGTATAACTTGTCCAACTCTGACTACGACATCCTGTAAACTCTACCGACCTTAGGCTCTGTCCCAGGATTCAGCTCAATACAAAACTCCACATCTCTGACTGGTGGCAAACCTGGAAGCTCATCTGGAAATACATCGGCAAACTCTCTGACTACTCTGGGAATCTGCTCCTACTCTGACAATGCTTCTGCAACGATGCCCTTGGGTCGATCCTCCAATGATCGAACAAAGACAAACTCCTCTATGCCAGGTATATTAAATACTACCCTACCTCCCCGACAATCTATCGTCGCATGACTGTCTCTCAACCAGTCCATGCCTAGGACAACGTCAAAGTTGCACATAGGGAACTCAATCAAAGATGCGGGCAATAATCGCCCGCTCACTATTACTGGACACGCTAAGCATACTCTGCTAACTCCTACGAGCCCATTACTAGTGAGTATATTCATCCTCTCAGGCAGTGCCTCAAATTTTAATCCAATACGTGTCGCAAATCGTGCAGATATAAAAGAGTGGGTATCCCCCGAATCAAACAATGCTACTGCAGGAAAAGAGGTAACAGAAATATTACCTGCAACCACGTCGCCTGAAGCTAGTGCATCCTCCAGTGATAATGTGAAGGCCTGGCCCTGGCCTTGCTGAGCTCCCTCCTGCTGCCTTCCTCGACCATGCTGTCGCTGCGGCCTCTGCGGGTCTTCCTGGTTCTGTGCCTAGCGGTACATCGGAGCCTGCGTGGGTAGACGCTGGGCTAGCGGCCTTACGGCCAATGCTGGCCCTCTGCTCGGTGCTGCCCCTGGAGCTGGCAATGTCAGAAACTGCTGAACTGGCCCTCCTGGCCTCTGCATCATAGGACAATTGGCAATCCGGTGGTCTGGACTGCCACACCTCATACATAACCCATTAGCTGAATGACACACATCCCTAGTGTCACGCCCCAGAACCAGAATACTGGAGAGCGGGGGCGTACATAGCCAGCTACGTATAACGGAATGGAATCCATACCGCTATACAGTCACGACTGTCTAGATATGTGAGGGTTTCACTACAATCCATCAGTCTCTTAAGGTCATCACATAGCCTATTGCCTCAATCTCAACCAACTAATAATAGTTACAAGATGTCAGACCACCAAATACACAATAGTAAGGCGTTCCATATATTACATATTCGGAATGATCATGAAGCTAGTCGTTACAAAATGTGAGGACTAGCAAGAGTTCAGTCATACATGATCAACCCCCGGGGCTTGTCAATCATGTTACAGCCCGTAGGCAGACAATAAGTAAAAGCTGCAATCGAGCTAACACTTGCTCGTCGGCTAAACGTCTCAAAAGAATAATTTACAATATTACAGTGGGAGAACAAAAGAAAACCCACTCGATGCCCTGGTTACGCCTGGTGATCACCATCGGGCTGGAAAGCAGGGAGATCCTTTGGTGCTGCTCCGGTATCTGGCCATACAAAACCAGCTGGGTCAGACCCCAGAAAGAGCAAGTGCCACAAAGGAGGCTTCACTTAAGGACTAAAACCAATAAATCATTAGCATTCAACATGTAAGAAAACAATAAGTAACACAGATTGAGGTTTGTGCACTACCAATGCACTTGTCCCAATCAGAGAAAATAATTAAGTGAAGCATCATTGACATAAGACAACTGGAGAATCATGCTAGATAAAATATAGCTGGGCAATATATGAAGAGAAGACGAAGGTACTATTCCGGAAGCCAGGTTACAATCCTTAAACCAAACAAGGACCGAGATTGTAACCCTTCGCCTGAACAGAACTTAGTCTCTGATCATTTATTGCTAAAGGTGACAATCATTAAGGTGAAAATGAGAGAGAACAATGATAAAAGTGACAATGAAGAGTACAATACGCTAGAGTGACAATAGAGTACAATCATTATAGAAACAATCTGGAGTGACAATCATTCAATCATTCTGGTACAATCTTGCAATTAATCATTTCTAGACAATACTATACTGGACTAGACTCCATCCAATCAATCACGGCCAATCATTGTCTACGGCTTTCTACATTAACTAACTAGGGTTATCACAATCCTACTTACTAGCAAGATGCAATGAGATGCTCCAAGTAGTCACAGGCCCTGCAGCTACCCAGGTTATCCAGGCGAACATTATAGTGACAATTTAGAGAGTTCAATCATTAAAGTGACAATCAGAAAGAGTACAATACACTAGAGTGACAATGGAGTTCAATCATTAAAGTGACAATGGAGTTCAATCATTAAAGTGACAATGGAGTTCAATTATTAAAGTGACAATGGAGGGTGCCCCACATGACAGTGGGCTGGAAATGTGCCCTACTCGTCGGCAGGCTACAAGTCCAAACATTTGTGGCCGGAATAACGGGGTCGCCTGTAACTGGGGAACATCTCTTCATGACTAGTGAATTATCCTAGTCATTAACCTTAGTTTGTTTCAATATGTACCCCTGACCGTGGTACTCAGGGATCCATGCCCTAGACATGATGCAAGACACACTGGTTCATTTATCAATACATTCACAAGTCACCCACGGTGTCCAGGTCAATATTACATTATTTTGTCAATAGAGCCGTCGCAACGGCGCTCAATAAACTATGCCATTCACTTATCTGGAGTGCACCACCACGGGTCACTATCAAGTTGTGCACTGAATTCAATACATCAACCATGCTGTGCTCACATCGTGCTCATATCAATGTCGTATAAAAAGGCGTAAGGATATAAACAGGAAATACCATGCACTAAAAAGAAGATGAAATAAAACATAATGCAAATAGGTGGCAAGACTAGACTGCGCTGGGCATCCAGGGTCAGGTTGCGCCAGCACAAGGAGTGCCAAGTTGCGCTGGAACACAAGGGAGCAAGGGGCGCCAAGGTCAAGGGGCGCAGGCCATTAGGTGGCGCCAGGCTGGGTTGCGCCAGGATGAGCTGCGCTGGGAGGAGGCAAGCTGGACCGCGCCAGGCTGGATTGCGCCACGGCGGATTGCGCTGGGAGGGGGCAAGCTGGACCGCGCCAGGCTGGATTACGCTAGGGTGGATTACGCTGGGAGGGATTGCGCTGGGAGGGGGAGCGCCAGCACCAAGAGGCGCTGGGCTAGGCAGCGCCAGCGCTAAAGAGCGCTGGGCTTGACTAGTTTGAGTGGCGCCAACGCTAAACAGCGCTGGGCTAGCTGGGTTGCACCCGGGACAGGATGTCTTCTTCCCCAAAGCTGAGAGCAAAATGGCCATAGAACTCAAAACTTCAAAAGACCATAACTAGGTCAAATCTCAATAAAAATCCACTTTGCAAAGGTCTAAGTTGTGTAAAATTAAATTCTCTACAACATGGAACAATCAAAACATAAAAATGAACAAGTTTTATAGATCAAAATCACCAAAATCCAAAAATACTTCAATCCTAGATCTACAAAATTCCAAGCTCCAAATGGAGAAAACCTAAGTTCTAATGTTGCTTAAAATGAGCTAATAAAGCTATTAGAAAAATAAAATGTAGCCCTCAAGTGATATCAAGATGCAACTTGCCTAGGTTGGTGGTGTGTTAATGGTGGACAGGAAAGAGTAATGAGGAAGAAGATGAAGAAAATAAATGAGGAGAGAGAGAGGGAAATTAATATTTATGGTAGGGTGGTGGTTCTCCATGTCAACCCAAAATAAACCAAGCCAAGATAAACCAAGGTGAACCAAGTCAAGGCCAATAAACTCTCACTCTAGCAATTTAAACCAAATGAATCAGGAAATAAACCAAGCCTCACTAATCCAAAAATAAACCAATGAACCATTAAGACCAATTGAACTATCAATGCCAATAAAACCAAGCCAATGCAAAATAAACCAAGATAACTAATCATGACTAAATAAATTATGGGTCCAAAACACTTATACGTACACTAAATACGTATCACGAATTTGGAACATTACATCCTACCCACCTTTTAATCAAGAGGCTAGAGATGTAAGGGAAGCTATTCTATCATAGGCAATCTACCACTACCAATCAATCATACAGTCATTCATGCAAGCAAGGATTCGAAGCGTAAGACATAAGGAAGATATTACACCTTACGAGTCAAACCAGCCGGGATGACCTGATCAGATATCATCCTCATGCTCCCAAGTTTGACTCTCCCAATGAGGGATGACTCTAAGCAACACGGACTGAACTGATAGTATTGCGCTTAAGGTCTCTCTCTTTGGTCAAACATGGACATGGGCCTCTCCTCATACGAAAAGGTTGGTACCAATAACCAGTTTTGAATGACCTAGGATATGGCTCGGGTCCGGGATGTTCCGTCGCAATTAGGATACATGAAATACGTCATGCACCCCGCATAATGACGGTAGAAAAGCAAGATGAGAGGACACATATACCTCTCGGCCAATTCTGAACCTGAGCCTGGGCTAGGGAAAACTGCCGCGGGTTCTGTTACTGGAAAGTCTGGGCCTGAGTCAGCAATGGCCTCGGGAACGGGAACTGCTGTTGCTGGTGAACTGGAGCTGGTGCTGGCGCTGGTGCTGGTGCTGGTCTCCTAACCGAGGGACTAGATACTATTGATGCTGAATCAACTCTGAATGGACAGGACCCCACCCTATGGTCCGATGCTCCACACAATAAACACAATCCCAATGCCTTGCGACACTCCGCTACCACGTGTCCAAGCTTCCCACAATAAGAACAGCCCACGGCGAAAGACTGCACTTGCTTCTGTTTCTGCTGAGAGTACGTCAGGGTTGAGTGCTGGTCCGACGTAACTGAAGCTGCTCGCCTCGAAGTTCCAATAGTTAAAGTTCTAGCTGCTGGGGGTGGTGCCGAAGACTGGTTCATTTGACTATGGGACCGCTTCCGACCTCCGGTCATGTCCACTATTCTCCGGGAGGTATACTCGTGCCTCCTCGCTGCTCGCAACACCGCATCATAGGTCTGATGCTCGAACTGTTCTACTGCCAATATAATCTCCAGGTGAAGTCCCTGTTGGAACCTCTGCGCTCTGTCAAACTCGGTTGCCACCAAGGTGGGAGCAAACCGACTGAGTCTAGAAAACTCGGCCGCATAACCGTCGATCGTCCTTCCCATCTGCTTAAGATTACTGAACCTGGTCTGCAAGTCATATCGAGCCACTGCATCATAATACTTGGTCTGGAACTTCTCGCTGAACACTGCCCAGGAGACAGGTGTTGCCAATCCCACTCCTTGTGCGGCCCACCAACTGCGGGCTAGATCCAATAACTGTAGGCGCACCACAGCCACCTTCTCGTCTTCTGGAGTCTTCACGGCTTAGAGAATCACCTCTGTATCCTGTAGCCAAGCATCGGCAGCAATAGCATCCTCGCTGCCATCGAAGAATGGAGGGTTCAGGCGCTTGAAACTGTTGACCGCACTGCTCCCTCGAGGACCACTTCCACTCATAGCATCTTGTACTACTTGGTGCAGGGCATCTCCCCGACGATCTTGGGACGCAAGCAACTCACGGATGAGTCCTACCAAGTCTCCATCCTCTGACCCTGCTGGCTGGACGGGCTGAACTGGTGGTACTGGTTCTCCAGGAGGCACGGCTCGGCAGGGTGCTGCTGAGGACTGAGCTCCTTCTGGCTGATCAACAGGAACGATGTCACTGAAGCAATGACATCAGGGATATTAAATAAGGACCAGGATAGATCAATGATACAAGCATGTTGTCAAGTCAGGAATTCAAGGAGATATGAAGATACGAGTGGAGATCAAAGGAGAGTACAGATTGAGACATCTATCCGGTAAACCCTCACACATCTTGATTAACAAGACCAGTATGGGCCACCACTTAAACCATGTAACGGCCCAAAACCAAAATACTGGAGAGCGGGAGCGTACATAGCCAGCTACGTATAACGGAATAGAATCCATACTGCTATACGGTCACGGCTGTCTAGATATGTGAGGGTTTCACTACAATTCATCAGTCTCTTAAGGTCATCACATAGCCTATTGCCTCAATCTCAACCAACTAATAATAGTTACAAGATGTCAGACCACCAAATACACAATAGTAAGGCGTCCCATGCATTACATATTCGGAATGATCATGAAGCTAGTCGTTACAAAATGTGAGGACTAGCAAGAGTTCAGTCATACAAGATCAACCCCCGGGGCTTGTCAATCATGTTATAGCCCGTAGGCAGACAATAAGTAAAAGCTGCAATCGAGCTAACACTTGCTCGTCGGCTAAACGCCTCAAAAGAATAATTTACAATATTACAGTGGAAGAACAAAAGAAAACCCACTCGATGCCCTGGTTACGCCTGGTGATCACCATCGGGCTGGAAAGCAGGGAGATCCTTTGGTGCTGCTCCGGTATCTGGCCATACAAAACCAGCTGGGTCAGACCCCAGAAAGAGCAAGTGCCACAAAGGAGGCTTCACTTAAGGACTAAAACCAACAAATCATTAGCATTCAACATGTAAGAAAATAATAAGTAACACAGATTGAGGTTTGTGCACTACCAATGCACTTGTCCCAATCCGAGAAAATAATTAAGTGAAGCATCATTGACATAAGACAACTGGAGAATCATGCTAGAACAAATATAGCTGGGCAATATATGAAGAGAAGACGAAGGTACTATTCCGGAAGCCAGGTTACAATCCTTAAACCAAACAAGGACCGAGATTGTAACCCTTCGCCTGAACAGAACTTAGTCTCTGATCATTTATTGCTAAAGGTGACAATCATTAAGGTGAAAATGAGAGAGTACAATGATAAAAGTGACAATGAAGAGTACAATACGCTAGACTGACAATAGAGTACAATCATTATAGTAACAATCTGGAGTGACAATCATTCAATCATTCTGGTACAATCTTGTAATTAATCACTTCTAGACAATACTATACCGGACTAGACTCCATCCAATCAATCACGGCCAATCATTGCCTACGGCTTTCTACATTAACTAACTAGGGTTATCACAATCCTACTTACTAGCAAGATGCAATGAGATGCTCCAAGTAGTCACAGGCTCTACAGCTACCCAGGTTATCCAGGCAAACATTATAGTGACAATTTAGAGAGTTCAATCATTAAAGTGACAATCAGAGAGAGTACAATACACTAGAGTGACAATGGAGTTCAATCATTAAAGTGACAATGGAGTTCAATCATTAAAGTGATAATGGAGTTCAATCATTAAAGTGACAATGGAGGGTGCCCCACATGACAGTGGGCTGGAAATGTGCCATACTCGTCGGCAGACTACAAGTCCAAACATTTGCGGCCGGAATAACGGGGTCGCCTGTAACTGGGGAACATCTCTTCATGACTAGTGAATTATCCTAGTCATTAACCTTAGTTTGTTTCAATATGTACCGCTGACCGTGGTACTCAGGGATCCATGCCCGAGATATGATGCAAGACACACTGGTTCATTTATCAATACATTCACAAGTCACCCACGGTGTCCAGGTCAATATTACATTATCATGTCAATAGAGCCGTCGCAACGGCGCTCAATAAACTATGCCATTCACTTATCTGGAGTGCACCACTACGGGTCACTATCAAGTTGCGCACTGAATTCAATACATCAACCATGCTGTGCTCACATCGTGCTCATATCAATGTCGTGTAAAAAGGCGTAAGGATTTAAACAGGAAATACCATGCACTAAAAAGAAGATAAAATAAAACATAATACAAATAGGTGCCAAGACTAGACTGCGCTGGGCATCAAGGGTCAGGTTGCGCCAGCACAAGGAGTGCCAAGTTGCGCTGGAACACAAGGGAGCAAGGGGCGCCAAGGTCAAGGGGCGTAGGCCATTAGGTGGCGCCAGGCTGGGTTGCGCCAAGGTGAGCTGCGCTGGGAGGGGGCAAGCTGGACCGCGCCAGGCTGGATTGCGCCAGGGCGGATTACGCTAGGAGAGGGCAAGCTGGACCGCGCCAGGCTGGATTGTGCCAGGGAGGATTGCGCTGGGAGGGGGCAAGCTGGACCTCGCCAGGCTGGATTGCGCCAGGGCGGATTACGCTGGGAGGGGGAGCGCCAGCACCAAGAGGCACTGGGCTAGGCAGCGCCAGCGCTAAAGAGCGCTGGACTAGACTGGGTGAGTGGCGCCAGCGCTAAAGAGCGCTGGGCTAGCTGGGTTGCGCCCGGGACAGGAGGTCTTCTTCCCCAAAGCTGAGAGTAAAATGGCCATGGAACTCAAAACTTCAAAAGACCATAACTGGTTTAAATCTCAATAAAAATCCACTTTGCACAGGTCTAAGTTGTGTAAAATTAAATTCTCTACAACATAGAACAATCAAAACATGAAAATGAACAAGTTTTATAGATCAAAATCACCAAAATCCGAAAATACTTCAATCCTAGATCTACAAAATTCCAAGCTACAAATAGAGAAAACCTAAGTTCTAATGTTGCTTAAAATAAGCTAATAAAGCTATTAGACAAATAAAATGTAGCCCTCAAGTGATAGCAAGATGCAACTTGCCTAGGTTGGTGGTGTGTTAATGGTGGAGAGGAAAGAGTAATGAGGAAGAAGATGAAGAAAATAAATGAGGAGAGAGAGAGAGGGAAATTGATATTTATGGTAGGGTGGTGGTTCTCCATGTCAACCCAAAATAAACCAAGCCAAGATAAACCAAGGTGAACCAAGTCAAGGCCAATAAACTCTCTCTCTAGCAATTTAAACCAAATGAATCTGGAAATAAACTAAGCCTCACTAATCCAAAAATAAACCAATGAACCATTAAGACCAATTGAACTATCAATGCCAATAAAACCAAGCCAATGCAAAATAAACCAAGATAACTAATCATGACTAAATAAATTATGGGTCCAAAACACGTATACGTACACTAAATACGTATCACGAATTTGGGACATTACACCTAGTGTGCCCTCCCTTACCACAGTAAGTACATCCAAAAGGCGCCCCCTGGCGCTGCTGCTGGTTCCTCGGCTGCTGATGCCGAACTGGTGCTGATATCTCAGATACTGCCGTCCTTTGCGACGCTCCTGACTCATGAATACGGAGGTCGGGCGCTGGTGCCGATGTTCGCTGTACTGCTCCTCCGCCCCTGCTCTGAGAGTGAGTCCTCTTCTGGCCTCCATGCCTTGTCACCAGCCTTTGTTGGGTGAGTTCATGCCTCCGGGCTGGCGTTAAAACGGCATCAAAAGTCTGATAGTCGTGCCCCTCTACAAGTTATAGAATTTCCAAATGAAGTCCCTGTTGAAACCTCATCGCCTTCTCTGGCTCTGTAGCTGCCATTGTCGGTGTAAACCGACTCAGTCTGCAGAACTCTGCTGCATATCCATCCACCATCCTTCCAGCCTGCTTGAGACTGATAAACCTCTGCTGAAGCTCATACCGTGCTACCATACCAAAGTACTTGGCCTTGAATCTGGTACGGAAGCTATCCCAGGGAACAGGATGCCTCAGTCCAACCTCTTCTGATTCCCACCAATCGCGGCCGAGATCCTGAAGTATCAGTCTGACCTGGTCAACCTTCTCTTTTGCTGGAACCTTAGCTGTAGTCAATATGGCCTCAGTATCCAGAAACCATGCATCCGCCGTTATGGCGTCCTCCGTGCCGTCAAAATATCTCGGGTTAAGTCGACAAAACCTCCATGATGCTCCCGAATCATTCGTAACACTTCTCTCAAGGGCCAATTACAATCCCTGATTCAGTAGCACATTCTGCTCCTGCTGTCGGGTCTGCTGTTACTGATGGACTGCCACTTGTTGCTGCTGAGTAGCTAAGAATCCCCGGATGACCTCCAGGAGTGCAGTAGCATCAGGTACTGGCGTCGCTGCTGGCACCACGGGAGGTGCAGGAGTTTCCAGAACCTGCGGTTCTACCGGCTCTGATATCACTTCCACTCGGATCTGATCAGGAGATTGCACTCCTTCTGGTTGTTGCCCCGTTGAGCCAGGCTCTACTGGTTGTTCCTCCATGTTGGCCTCGCCAGCTACTGAGAAAGAAGCACCCCTATATGGAAAGGCACATGATATTAATTGTCAGGACGAGGAAGATTCGAGGATACAATTCAAGGGATCAATCAAGGTGAGGAAAGAGAAATTGAAACAAGTTATTCAAAGGGAACAAGTTTTGATTGAGAATCCTATAATAGTATCACCCCACAAGTCTGAAAAGTCAGACCTGCATGGGCCACCAATAAAACCTTGTCACGCCCCAGTACCAAAATACAGAGACGGACTAGGCCAGCTACTCCATATGAGGTATTCAAACGTCATACGGCGATCGTGGCTGTCAAGAGACAAGGGGGTGTATGCTACATTCAAGTCACCTATGGTCACACAGAACATCTACGTCTCAATCATTCAAAGCAAAAAAAACATAAATTAATGAACATATAAGATAAAGCAGTAAGGCATCCCTTACGCTTCATCAAAATGGTCATGGGGTTCTAGCTTTGTAAGGTAGCTAGCCCAGAGAGTCAAAGTTACATAATCGTATTCTGCTGTAGTCTGATTTAATTACAATTGTGTAAAAGACAAAATGTCTAGATTAGCCGGCTAAACAGGTGCCGGTGGCTAAACGCCAGGACATAAATAAAGATACAAGAGTGGTGGAGAAGAAACCCACTCGAGTCCCCCCGTCAGTCATGCTCCTAGTATGCACCATTGACGTCAGGAAAGAAAGTCGGATCCTCAGGCTCTGCTACACGATCTGGCCAAACAAAACCAGCCGGGTCAGCCCCGAAATAGCAAGTACCACAAGGGAGCACAAAAGAGTGAGATAAAACCCAGTCATAAATAATAATAATAGTAAGCTTCCGGTCGTAACCTCGATTCACAGCCTGTCCTAGCACGATAGACCAACCCAACAACCAAACAAGGACATGGGTTGGACCACGCACCATGACAGTCCGTGTCCCTCGGCTACTAGCGGAAGGCCCAAGCACAGTCAAGTCGTTTTTCAAGCGGCCATTCATTCCTGCGGCTTTCTATATTTGGCGGAGTTATCCCCGTTATACTGATTAAAAGGAATCCTCAGATCGTGTCAACCCAGCAGGGCTAGCCTAACCATAAGACTTATAACACTTTGATTATGCACCAGTCCCCCGAAGAGCTACCGCGCTAAAACATTTAACACATAGCTCGTAGGAGTCGGATATAGCTATTCGCTATAGGCGAATGAAACCATATCCGTGGCGGCCAACCCGACACGTCAGGACGGGACCTGGGGTAGCTAGTATGGCACGATCTCGGGATTCTTCCCACCCAATGTATCTACTAAGTTAGTTGCCTAGTTAATCCCTAGGTTATCCTCAGAGTTCACATGTCGTGGTCACATGTTCACTCCCTTAGATGTCGTACATCGTACGAGTACTCCAAGAAAGGATCCGTACTGGCTCAAGGATTCATACGTATGTTTTCCCCTTCCTGGTGTAATGCAACACACAACACATACCACGTCATTGCCAACGACCATTACTATGTAAATGCTGGACTCTTGGGAGTACTGGCAGGTATCACGAAGGAACACTTAGCGCGTAGGATAGCACCTTGGTGCTCATATAGGTTATACCGTTGTACACACATAGGATCATCTAGCCTTCACATAGGTAGTCAGACTAGAAATGAAGACTAATACACAAGGGAACATGCGACCATGACTCATGCGGCTGGAAAATGTAGGCACATACGACTGGAAAAGAGTCATGCATATGTGGCCCGAAAGAAAGGGGCGTATGCGGCTCAGGGAGCTACGTCCCATGCGTCTAGAGAGTCGCTGGGCCTATGCGGCTGGAACTGCCAGCGCCATACGGCTGGAAAAATGGTCAAGGCGCATGCGGATGGAGGGTGAGATCTCATGCAGCTGGAGAAGAACAAAGTCCATGCGGCCAGGAAATGATATCCATGCGGCAGCGTTCTAAAGTAGACTTCTACGGCTCAAATACTTATGCGGCTACCTTTCTTATGCGGCTGCAAAAAGCCATGCGGCCGAAACTACCCAACGCTATGCGGCTCAGACGCTCATACGGCTGAGAATTGCATATGCGGCTGCTTTGCTCATGCGGCTGAGAACTGCTCATCTTCCCTGCCAGAGCCTGTGTAGGCGAACCACAGAGAACCCAAATATTGCTTCGGCCATAACTTCCTCCAAATAGGTTAAAATCTAACTTTATAAAGGTTAAAACTGTGTAGAATCAAAATTCCTACAACATAGGACCATTGGTTTTCGAAAATAGCCAATTTTGATAGATCAAAACCATGAAAACCCATGAAACCCTAGATTTTAGGAACTTAGATCTACACAAATCTAGCCATTAAAATCAAAGACTTCAAAAACTAAACTTGTAGAGAATGAGAAGATGAACAATGTAGACAAATAAAATCAAGTAAAATCAAGAAAGGAAAAAAAAATACACTAATCTCCACTTTTGAGCAAGTTGTACTTGCCTGTGGAGTGGTAGTTGAGAAAAATAAATGGAGGAGTGAATGAAGAGAGAGAGAGAGAGAGAGAGTGTCACGACCCGCACCCTAGAGTTAGGGCACGAGAACGTAACGACGCCCAGCCTACGCCGCAGTGTCGGCGGTAGAACGCTGTCCTAGGTCACAACATCTAGCATTATAAGACTAAACAGTTTATACTCCCCGAATGGGGGTGACATAGCAGATAAAGTCTCAATCACATCTAAGGTAGAGCATGATAAGAAGATAGATAAAACATGAAATCCCAGAGAGATACAGGAGATAGAAGTCTAAGTGTCTAAGATACATGAACCCAGAAGTACATCTCAAAACTCAAGTAAAGATACAATAATACCCAAGTAAATATAACTCCAGACAAAATGAAAACTACCTAAACAAACCCTACTGTGTCTCCTCTAGGCTAGCAGGCACCTCCAGGCTATCTGTAAAATTTATCAACAGGTCCAGTCAGGACGGGAACGAGTACAACTCATCAAGAAAACCCAAGTAAAAGACATGGAACTATAAAGCAGTTATAGACAGTTTTATTGATGAATATGGCAGTTTATATACATGTGATGGCATGGAGAAACAGTAAGATACAAGAAAAGTAAGTAACTAAAACAAGAGGAGAATGATGGCAATGAAGACTGTAAAATAAATCTAGCTGAACTACGTAACATAATGAGTCCAGGCAGTAAATGTAAAACAAGTGTAAAATGTTATAATCCAGTACGAGATGAATCTAATACAAGATGAATCCAGTACCAGATGATTCTAGGTAGTGATCAAGAATCCAGGTGAGTCCAGCTAATCTAATAGTGTGTTTTAAAATACCGAGATCGACATGTAGACGGCTGTGGGTAATCAGGCACACCTCTCACTGATCAGGCGAGAGATGGCTATGCTTCCAGTAGATTCCAGTAGGGAGATTCCAGATTTGGGGTATGTCTACATGTCTTACTCAATATTTCTCCGCCCCGTAAACAAGTGAATCCAGAATTCGACACGAGAATCGAGATGAGTCCAGCCAAAATATAATGATTCCAGAAATAGATTCCAGAATAATTCCAGTAATTCCAGTAATAGAGGCCAGATAACATGGTGAGTGTGTCGCATACATGAATCCAGAAATACCCATACGTGTGGTATCAGAGAATCACATAAAACTAAATAGAACTGAAATACAGTAACTGGCAATTAAATAAGAAAACTATCAGAGAATGTACTCGCCTCGATAACCTGAACAGCTGATAAGTATAGGGGAGGTCCCACTGAAGCCACAGAGTCCTATTTAAAGTAACACAGGTTACAAGGGTTTTCAAATTGTAATAAAAGAAACTCCACAAGCAATCTACATTATTCTAGGTCCTTCTAAGTCAAAACAACTCTAGGTCAACTCCGGTCAATAATCTAGTCAAACTAGGTCAAGTGTTGACTTACAGTTGACTTTGGGTCAACTGGTCAACTCTGGTCAAACATGGTCAATCTAATCTAATTATTAAAGTGTACTTCGTTATTTGTACGTCGAAACTTACGGCACGCAAATCGAGATAAGAAAATTATCGGTAAGGTTGATAATCTTATTATAGTGATCCACGTGTCCAACTTGTCAATTTCAGCGATGTGAGATCACTGGAATTGGCTGATCTCAGTTTCGTTGTACTAATCTCGAAATATGAACATTATATGAATTAATTATTAATTAATTATAAAAAGGTTAAACTCAGAGAAATTATCAACAAATATTTTCGGACGATGAAATGAACATCGCCAACGTGTCCAGAATGGTCAAATTAGCTAGGATAGCCTACCCAACGGTCCAATTTGGACACAAGGGCAAAAAGGTAATTTCGGGTCAAAACGGTGTCCGTGTCGGAGCCGTTTTGTACCGAAAAATGTGCAAGAAAATAAGTCTACAAAATATAACAAATTATATGTCCACGAAACCAGAATGTCGATACGAACCCAACGGTATCTCCAGAATTGGATTCCGTTGACCCGATCTCATTTTGGCCCGTTGACCAGAACTTAGAATTCCGATTTGCACAGAAATGCGTGCCGGAGCCAAAGTCCTCAAAACTCAGCAAACTACCTGTCAACGAGTCCAGAATGAGGATACGAACTCAACGGTATCTCCAGAATTGGATTCCGATGAGCCGATCTCAAAATGACCCGTTGACCCGGATATTGGTATCCGACTTGCACCGAAATGCGTGCCAGACCCAATGTCCACCAAAACCTAGCAATTTATATGTCAACGAGTCCAGAATGACGATACGAACTCAACGGTATCTCCAGAATTGGATTCCGATGTGCCGGCGTCAAAAAGTCCCGTTGATCCAGAATGTGGGACCCGCTTTGCACAGAAATGCGTGCCCGGGTCCACGTTCTCCAAATCTAACAAATTTTATATGAAAACATGCCAGAACGACGCCACGAATCTAATGGTGGTGTCAGAAATGAAATCTGGAGTCCCGTGTTCAAAAATGGAATTTTACAAGTTGGAAATTACGAATTCGGACGGCCAACTTTGGCGTCGAATTCAACCAATCAAACAAGCTCAAACTGAAATGAAATCTAAAGGGGGCAGGAAGAGGGTTATACCAGCTTCGCACCGGAACTAGTAGTACGCCAAACGGAGCTGCGGTGGAGGAGATACAAGCTAACGAAGTTGGTCCCGCAAAACTGTCCAAATTTAATATAATTTAAACGGTCAACTTGGTGGCCGGTTTTCAAGTATCAAACGATAAAATTAACGGATGAAAATTGACAGGAATGAAGGGGGATATACCGAGATTGCGACGGAGCGAAGAAATCGCCGATCCAACGGTCGGATCTCCGGAAAAACGCGTGCGAAGTCGCTGCGACGGAGCGCCAAAACGGACTCAATCTCGCGCGCGTCACGACGGGATGTCGTTCAAAACGCACGAATCGCCTATACGTCGCACCGGGGAGCGAGGTGGCGGACCCAGGGGTCGCCGGAGGGGCGCCCAGCCTAGGGGGAGGCACGGCCACGGCGGGCGTGGCCGACGGTGGCGCATACGCGCTTGTCCGCGCGCGCGAAGGACGCGCGCTGCTGCTGCCCGTTGCTGCTGCTGCGGCAGCTGCGCGGCACGGGGAGGCCGTCCTGGCCACGGCGAGGCCAGGGGCAGCGCGGCGACGCAGCCATGCACGCAGTGGTGGCAGCGAACGTTGATGGTGGTTGTATGGTGTTCGGTGGTCGCCGTTGGTTTAGGGTGGCGGTGGAGAATGGCAATGGAAGAAGGAGATGAAGGAGGAAGGGAATGGCCGGGGTTGGGCCGACGGCGGCGGAGTGAGGAGGAGGAAGTGGTGGTCGGGATGATGAAGTTGAATGTTGCTGTCGGGTGTGGTGTAGTCGGTTTTGTGTAGGAAGAGTTAAGTTGTTGTTGGAAAATTTGAAAGGGAGAGAGAGAGAAAGAGATAAGAGAGAGAGAGGAAAAAGTTATCCAATGTTGGGATTAGGGCCGGCTGTGCTTTGCCAAGGGGTGAGGAAAAGTTTCTATGTAGGATTTTTAATGGTTGAGATTTTGTTAGGGAACAAATGGCTAGGATTAAAAATGGAGAAAATAGTTAATTCCATGGGAATTAAATAATTAGAAATTCCCAAAAATATAGAAAAATATGTAGGGGAGTACCTAATATTTTTCAAGGGAAAAGAGGCTTAGGGTGGTGATGGGGGATAATGGATGGTGATGATTAATTTGGGGAATCAAAATGCTACAAATTAATTTGAGAAAAGATTGTCATTCCTAAGGGAATTAAATAAACGAAAAATTCCAATAAATATTAAAAATATGTAGAAGGATATTTAATATTATTTTTAGACACGAAAAAATGAGGGTGTCCCGATGGAGGGTAACACAAAGCTGGACTGGGCTCGGTGGAGCCGGATTGGGTCAAAATTGGACATTGTGCAAAAATAGAATTAAAATTAGGTGTCGATGATCATGAGTAAATAAGTAGCACATGGGGATTCCAATAAATGGGACACAAGTGACGGACGGATAGTAGGCTCAATGTGGGCCATGTCCATAGTTGGGGCTGACAGGTTTTGGTCGACAGGGGACCCACAAATCAAGTTGGAAAATGAATGTGACGCCGTGGCGTGAAATAAAATCGGGTCACGTCTCGGAAAAGTTGTGCGAATCAAATGGAGCTCAAAATGACGTATCTGAGTGGAAAACGAAGGTCATGGGTGACGAGCATCTCGAGTAGATCATTAATGAGGAGTTGGTTTCAAGAAACTGACTGGTCTTGCGCTCCCAATTTAAATGTCATGGTAACGCGCTGAAAATGATCAAGAAAAAGAGTAGGAAAATAAATATCACTCAAATGGTCTAAACCGACCCGAAGTTCAGCGAAGCAGAAAGAGCACAAGGGAACAAGTTTGGGTGGGACACCATATACCGTCATGAAGGTAATCATGTCCACTCCAAAACTCGTGAAGAAGATTTCCAGAATTGAACATCCCTGATACTCCAAATATCAAAGGCATAGGAAAGTACACTTAAGGAAAATAACAGAAATAATTATTTATTGAAATTAAAATCAATCAGTAAATAAATAAAAATAAAAAATCAACCCGAAATTCAGGGTGCTCACAGAGAGGAAGAGATATTAAATAGGGGTTGGGTTGGTTTATGAAAACCCTAATCCCTAACCACTAATGATAAGGCTAAAAAGGCTACATGCCATCATTAATAAATAATAGACAAAATTTATGCACATGCTAAATACAGATACCGTCTACAGAATTCATGAAGATTACGTATATCGGGATCGGGGAGTGACATAAGTATACCCCAAATTAGACTCTATGTTTTTGTCATGCCAACTAGTATGGCTGTGATAAATTTTAGACTCCATAACTAAAGCAGACATTTATCTTTCACACTATCCTCATCAAATATGTCATCAGAATATATCTTAATTTTGTCCGTAAAATTCATCTCGATATCAAATCAAAGTTAACAACGAACACTAAGATTCAATCAACGAACAAGAAAAAGTGGACAGAAATGAGCGAAAAAAGATTTCGAGATATGGTTTAAAGCGAGATTCTCAGAGGTCAACCCTAGAATCTCTCAAGGAGTCCTAATATGTGATTGAGTACCAAACTTGCTAAAATATTCTATGATTCAAATCCTAATCCTAGAGTAGGCTCGCAGTAGTACGGCTAAGCTTAAGTACTGCTACGACTTTGCATTAGTTGCAAAGACTGACCTGCATGAGCCACCATAAAAATGTGTCACGATCCGTATCCGAATATTCGAGAACGAGTACGTGGTCCACGTGCAGCCTATGTCGTAGTATCAATGGTAGAATGCTATCAAGTACCCAATAATATCTACACCATCTATATGATCCACAATAACACATGTACTCAAATTACATCACAAACAGCTAAGGAAGTTATGAAATAGAAAATATATCAATAACACTAAAACAACTAAAGTCTACAAATGAACATACATAACAAGAATGTATCGGAGACAAATCCTATAACTGAACATAAATCTATAAAAAAATGGCCTAGAGCTCTCAGATGTCAACTCACGATCTAAAGTACATCGAGATCTGTCATCATGAAGTCCAGGGTGTGGGGCATAACATTACCTAAAAATAGTTATCAAGTCATGATTGAAGCGAAGTAATAACTCTGAAAGCAATTTCATTGCATGGTAGAAAATATGTAACTCGTAATAAAATAATATACATGATGTATTGGAATAGAAACATAGAGAAATAGCATCACGAAGATATAAGAAAACTGCTCCAAGAATAAGATAGAGAACATGTTAACTTGAAATAAACACAAGTAATTTAGAGCATAAGACAGTATTGTGATTGGTTTATGTTGTACATGATTATTCTACGGTAACTCGATTATATGTGAAAGGTATAATCGACATATACATGATTACACTAAGGGATTTAATCACATAACTACTTCTACTCTCCCGCCCCAATCAATACACATATATCTGATCACGACATGTTACATACATGTTTATTATTTGTACATGAAGAACATATGAGTACATAAGAGTATATGAGAGCACATGAGTGTACATGAATAATACGAATACAAGGAGTACACGATGTACATGATAAAGTACATGAACATGAAATATCCGAGATACCCGATAAGGGATAACATCTCCTGACAAGATCCATTTGGTATCAATCTATGTAACAATGTGTTAACATCAAGTAGTCTAGAGCAGTTAATACAAATACTATCATGATGAAAGCAATAAGAGGTAGGTACTCCTCAATTTGGTTGGAGTCGACGTGCGCGACACGAACTTGTCGACACGAAATAGGTACGATGCTATGCTCCACAAGATGGTCTCAAATAATGACAAGAGCAGTTTCATTAAGTCTAGAATTGTCCAAATAGCCCAATTTAGTATATAGCAGCCCACAATCAGAGTTCGGCACGATAATCGATTCAAGAAATAAGAAACGAGCATAATAGTCGCGATTATGATATATATATATATATATATATATATATATATATATATATATATATATATATATATATATATATATATATATATAAAATAAATATATATATATATATATATATATATATATAAAATAAATAAATATATATATATATATATATATATATATATATATATATATATATACATAAAAAATATATATATATATATACATATATATATATATACCTGGAAAATTATTTAAAGTATTTAGAACTGTACTTTTGATTAATCATAAGGGCTTTGAAAATATATTAAAAAAAAATACTCTAGTACTAAATCTCCAACTTATCAAATAGAATTTTTAGGTCAAAACTAAATAATAATATTTTAGAATTATTATATATATATATATATATATATATATATATATATATATATATATATATATATATATATATATATATATATATATTTCAAATAAATAATAATATTAATAATACCAATAATGATAATAAAGTACAATGCATATACTTTATATACGTATATAAAAAATACATTTATATACATAAATATACTTATGCATAAAAGTATAAAAATTCATATACAATTATACCCACATTTTATTTATACAAGGCTAGTAATATACGTTTACATCTAATATATTTACATGTATACATGTGTACCTATATCACACACACACACACACACACACACACACATATATAATATACCTATATATATCTACAGCTCTAAACATACAAATCCTAATCGTACTGTTATTAACCTAATGATTTAATCAAAGTTAAAGCCTAATTAAAACACTAATTAATCAGTCAAATAAAAAGGCCATGTTGTTGTCCAAATCGATCCCTAAATGTCTTAACTACTCCATTGAGGGAATAAAAAGGGGAGTGAACTCAGTGAAGCTGCTGCTTCACTCAATCTCCCCCAAAATTTCTAAAGGAAATGAATAGAGAGAAGGAAGAAAGGGAGCTCACAGGAGGGAGGTCTCGTGTATTAGCGGAGGAGCTCCGCCGGGTCGGGGCCATGGCGGTGGTCGCTGGTACCAAGCGGGCGTGGCAAAACGGCTCGGCCCTGCGCTCGTCGGCGCAGATCTGGACGCACGGTGAGGCACAATGCTGGGTCCAGGAGACGGATTCGTCACCGGTGAGGACCTATGAAGGCAAAGGGGTCTGGACAAGGTGGCACGGCGGTTGCCGGCGCAGGTGGTGAGTGGTCATTCTCAGGGCCGGCCCAGAATATTTTGATGCCCAGGACGAAATACAAAATGATGCCCCTTCTTCAAAAATATATTAGAAATAAAGTATCAAATTTTTTTTGAATGATACAATAAACCAAAGTGAACTCTTTTAGACTGGGGCCTGATACATGCCAGCTAACCTTAAATTTTGTATCAGGAATATATCTTGCTAAATGGCAATTCTACTTCCGTAGTTAAAAAAAAATTCAATGCAATATGCTATTTAACATTTCTTGTTTTTGTTTTTTCAATACTAGGATTGAGATATATGGACTTGTTTGCCTAATTTATCAACAACAGAGAAACTCAAGAAACATAAAAAAGAGCCAAAATCATGAGAAACAAAAGTTACAAGAGGAACAAAAGTTTCAAAACATTTCAGTTTGAAAACAAAATCATTGTAAAATCTTAAGTGCAAAGATTTACGAAAAGATATTCAACACTAGGAACAAAGTATAATTTTAAGCGTGAAATCTTAAGTGCAAAGATAAACAAAAAAACTTATCACCATCGACTATCGGTATTCAACACCAACGTGGGATCAAGTATAACTCACAACACGTAGTGAGCTATATATACTACATAAGCTGATTGAAACTTAGTTACTATGAACACGTGCATAAATAGAGATATTACGAAGGAAGACCAAAGATCTACTACAAACAATATGTATCCTAGTTTTTAAAGATGTAAAATTCCAAGTTTGTGCTTGTGTCTGTGCAAAGTAGATTATATGTAAATATAACTTGGAACTTTCGAAAAACAAACTACATCAATAAAACCCCTCATTGAAAAGATGGGGGCAAAGAGGATTGTCCTCAATCATCAACGACAAAGGAAACTTAAAAAACATAATAAAGCCAACATCATGAGGAATAAAAGTTACAAAATATTTCAATTCTCAAAATAAAAGCCTTATTAAAATATCAGGTTCACATTGATACCTCTATCTCACCTTTTTGTCTCCTCTTCCTGTCAAGGCTCAAGCAGAGGAGAGAGAGAGAGAGAGAGAGGAGAGAGAGAGAGAGAGTTCCGCAAGCTTGTCTGTTGCCGTGGCCTTCTTTGCGTAGTCTTACATCGTGGAATACTTGTGAAGGATTCTAGGAGAAGAAATTGAAGAAAATTAGAAATTTTGTTTCAATTATAAGCAAAAGAGAGAATGAAGAGAGAATTAAAATAAACAATTAAAAAAATTTATTGCTGGTCAACTGAAATCGGAAGCGGCGTGAAGAACTTTTTTCTCTCATAAATGCAAAGAAAATCTGAAGCGATGGAAAGACTAGTTTTTTTCCTTTGAAATTAAAGAGTCGGACGACTATCCAATTCCCATGCGTCATGTCCTATTTGCTGAATTGCTATAATAATTTTCTTCGGACCTTGGACTTTGAAGAAGAAATCAGAGTAACAATGTTTCATTATTTATTATTATTACTGACTTTTAAAAAAAATTGGGGCACCTTGGGATTTGAGGCCCAGGGCGCAAGCCCTGTCTGTCCCTCCTCCGGGCCGCCCTGGTCATTCTTCTTCTTCTATATTTGGGGTGTTATGCTGGAGTGGTGGAAGATGACGCAGGTGGTAGCGATTGGGGTATGGGGCTGTATGCTGGGGGTAAGGGTGATGTTGTTTGGGTTATGGCTGGTATGGTGGTGGTGGCGCCAGGGTGGCGTCAGCCAAGAGGAGGTCGGTAGAAGACATGAGGCAGGCAACTACAATATGGTGGTGGCAGATGACAGTATGGTGGCGCTGCTGGTGGTGAATGTAGTGGTGGTTGTGGTGAAATTAGTGGCAGTGTGGGGGTGGTGTTGCCCGGGCGGTTTAGGTGGTACATGGTTGTAAGAAGAAGTCGATGGTGGTGGTCGACTGTGAAGGAGGTGGGCGCAGGTGATGGCTGGCCAGGGAGTGGTTGGAAGGAGGCAGGAACAGTAGGGGGGGTGGCGACTGCTAGATGGGAAATTAGGTTTTTTTAGAAATTGTCTTGTAAAATATTGGGAAGTGTCCAATATTTGTAGGGGAGGGTGGAAACACTAATGGCAAGGTTGTAATAGGAGTAGGAAAATTATTGGAATTCACTAACAACTAACTTAATGCTAACTACTAACCATTAGTTAATTGATATTAATTAATCACTAGCTAATAGCAATTTAGATATTAACAACTAGTTACTTAGTTATTAGCTAATTATAATTTAGCTACCACTATCAATTCTTACGTAAACTCAAGAAGTTAGTCCATGATCCAAGTCCAACTTGGTAGGCTAGAAGACCGAATAGTCTTAGCTCGATACTAGAAAAAATCGAATAAACTACAGTTTCGTAAACTTTTAATCTTGAAAACAAATAGAAATAAAAGTATTTTTATTTTACAAATAATATTTGACAAACATTTCTTTATACGAAACAGATATTTATAACTCATAAAAATTCAAGAAAATGTCAGGAGATTATTTTGCATGTAACCTCACAAAATAGATTCATAAAACCAATGCTCCGGATTTATGAACTTAGTACTTATAGCATCACGATTTCGAAAATATACTTTATAATGAAATTAAATTTCAAGGAGATTTGAAAGATTTAGAGAAATAGAAATTTGAAAAATAATCAACAATTTTGGGTTTGGGTTCAAGGAGGTAACAAAGATTCCCAAGAAAAAAATACAGGGTTAATTGCATTAACTATCCCTATGTTTTACACTTATTAGGCGGACCACCCCTCCTTTGAAACTAATTACACGGAATGCCACTATAGTTTCTATTTTCTGTAGAAACTAATAACACAGACCATCACTATAATTAATAAAATTTATAAAGGAGAGGGGGATCAGTGTAATTATTTTCAGAATATGGGTAGTTATTATAATACTCATGAAAAGGAGGGGGTTCAGTGTAATTAAACAAAAAAATAATATTCTTGGCATCTGTCACTTATGGTACTGTGTCGTGATACTAAAGGGTGAACACGAAACAACTCCATGGCTCTGCTACAGAGATCGAGGCACACTCAAATACCCAAACTCCATATGTTTATGAGTCACGACGGCCGGGTACTTCGGTTGAGTCCGCCGGAGAAGGAGGGAGGGAGCGCTACCGAAGAAAGGGGGGATGAGGTGTTGTGCTATTTTAGATATAATATGATTCTTATTTTAGGAAATCCTATTATGATCTAAAATAGGATGTTGATGGAATATTTTAGGCATAATAGGGTTCCTATTATGTTCATATTTAGGAAATCCTATTATGACTAGAATGTGATTTTTTTTTCTCATCATATATATATAGGGTGAGGGTTGAGGCACAAAGCACATCACAAAGTGGAGATTCGGGATACTCGTCCACAAGTAAATCTAAGAGAAAGTCTGTACTTTGTTCTTAGGATTTCGTCATCCAAGACAGAAGGAAAAAAGAAAATCTAATCAAGGAGTCATCAACTTTGGTTAGAAAGATTGCTACGGGTTGGTGAGTGATCTCAATTGTAATCTTCTATTTTTCTTCTTGAGAGTGATGAGGGGGTTGAACCTATTAGGGCAAAGGGTTCAACATGAGTTCTGCCAATCTTGTAATTTCATCTGAGTTATTAAAGATTGGAATTTTTCTAGGTGACATATGTCACCGCCATATACTTGTCTTCATCTTTTACTTGGTGTCCGTTAGACAAGGGTTGGTTTTGATCAGGTGGGTTGGCAAACGCTTTCGCATGCATCCAACAATTGGTATCAGAGCTTTGGGGGTTCTGGCAACCATGTCTACGGACCAGATAAATACTCGTATAGTCACCCTTATAGAGGGAATTGGGCAATTTGGAAGTCAATGATGGAGGATCTACTCTGGTGCAATGACTTGCATGGTCCGTTGGAGGGCGATATCGCAAAGCCATCGGACAAAGCTGTTAAAGACTGGAAACGACTGGATCAAAAGGTCGTCGGATTCATCCGCCAATGGCTGTATGACTCAATGTTTTACCACATGTCCATGGAGAGTTCGACAAAAGCATTGTGGAAGAAGTTATATTTGTTGTACGAAAGGAAGACGACTGGCAATAAGGCATTTCTAATTTGCCAACTCTTCAACTCGAAGTACAAAGAGGGTGCCTCGGTGGCACAACATCTGAACGAGGTTCAGGGTATCATCAATCAGCTATATACGATGAAGATGGTGATTGATGACGAGCTTCAGGTCCTACTGCTTTTGAGTTCTTTGCTGGAAAGCTGGAAGATGTTGGTGGTGTCCGTGAGCAACTCCACACCTGATGGTGTTGTCATGATGGAGGCAGTTAAAAGTAGCTTATTGAATGAGGAGGTCCGGCACAAGCAAGTTAAATCATCGCAGGAGTCCGCTCTGGTAGCTTCCTACGGAAAGAAAAAACCCAAGTCACAAGTGAGAACGGAAGAGAGTTTTCAGAATCTTGTGATAGTGGACCGCAAGGAGGGCTACTATCACTATGAAGAAAGAGGTCATATCAAGAGGAACTGCATGAAGCTCAAAGCTGAGAAGGCCAAAGGCAAGGACGATCAGGTGGATCTCACGGTGTTTGAAGATATCGTCATCGCAGTGATCAATACAGAGGAACCTTGTGGCAGGTGCCATGATGGCGACTGGGTCATGGATAGGGCGTCCTCGTACTACACTACTCCACATACGAGGACCTTCATGTCATACCACGATGGCAGGTTTGGACGTGTGAAGATGGGCGACAAGGGGACGGTTGTAGTTGTAGGCATCAGTGATATGTGCACTTAATGATGGGATTTGGTGAGAAGCTCGTCCTTAGGGGTGTGCAACATGTACCGAGTTTGCGCTACAACTTGGTTTCGGTAGGGTGGCTGGCAGACGATGGCTGTCACAGTCTGTTTGGGAGCAAAGATTGGATGATTGCGAAGGGTTTCCAACAGCTAGCTCGGGGAGATTTGTGTTGTGACATGTACAGGCTCAAGCCGCTGAGCTGTATAGGTAGGCCACAAACACCAGATGGAGGCCCGAGGGATGTTCGACAGTGTCACGACCCGCACCCTGATGAGGGGCACGAGTATGCGGTTACGTCCAGCCTACGCCACAGAATCGGCGATAGAACGCTGTCTAGGTCGTCTACAAATTCTACGCTAAACAGATAAAGGTACCTGTACAGTATATACACTCCGAATGGAGGTGACATAGCAATACAGTCTAAATCACAAAATAAAACTAAGGTAGATAGCACGGAAAATAAATATGATAGATGAAAGCAGGAAAATAGTTCAAGATCCACACAAGCCCAAAGCTATACACAACACCACAGAGTCACAGAAATATAATATAAACTACTACAGTCTAAAACAAAAGCTGGATCACAGTCCAAGCAAGCCTAACTAAGCTAACCACTCTGGAAGAATAAAATCTAGGGGCTCTACTATCAAGCCACGGTCCAGGTCTACTCCATCTAACCCGTCCCCATAATAGGTCGGGCAATCTGTCTCAGAAACATCTGTAAAATTGTTGACGGTATCATGTCAGAAAAATGAGCAAGTACAAACACTAACAGCAGTTCCATATGAATTGATAAATTCTATAAGAGACAGTATAATGAAATACAAGACAAAGATATGTGAAAACTTCGGAGCTATTCGAAAGCCGACTTACAACCCATAAACCAATCAAGGACCGGGGTTGTAATCCTTCTCCCGAATAGAACCTAGTCTCCAATCACTGTATAGCATAAAAGCATGTAGAATATATAAAATACAGGGTAAAATCAGCAGGAAATGTATAACAGATGTGAGTACTGAATAGAACGATAATACACATATAGGATGACTTGAGAACTATTCGGAAGTCGAGTTACAACCCTTAAACCAAACAAGAACCGGGATTGTAACCCTTCTCCCGAACAGAACTTAGCCTCCTACGATAATAAATATAAAAGGTGCCTTGAATTATTAGAGTGTTATGTGATCGGCTTGGGAAAATATGCTCAGGCTTTCCATCCGACAGGCTATGAATAATGTGTACAATAGAGTGGTAAGGCCGGTCACCATGGAAAGCTATGAACAATATAGGGTAAGGCTTTACCCGTCGTGAGGCGAGGATATAGCTATGAACAGTGTGTAGAACAATATGGGAATTTTGATCACACAACCACTAATAACTCCCCCATCCCCGAATAGTATAATGGATCTGGACATGACACGTCATGACACGAGATTCCATAAGAGAGTAGCAAGTCCCCTTTGGAATCGGTGTCTATACCAATACATGGAAATAAGATGTACCAATATACTATAAAATCTGGGAACAACATCCCATGTCATGATCCAACATATACTAGTCTGTGAACTATCGTGACTGGAAATCGAGTAAGACACTACAACTGAATCGGATATAGCAGATATCAAGACAATAAAAACTATCAGGGAATGTACTTGCCTGTGGTCCTGAGCTGATAAGGTGAACAGACGCTCAGAGTAATCACAGACCTAAAGATGAGATACTACAAGTCAAAACATGGTTTAATAATCAAAGGAAAGATAATCTAGTCATGATATGCAAGTCTAAGTCAAAACTAGGTCAAACTAAGTCATACCAAGCTAAACTAAGTCATACTAGGTCATACTGAGCCAAACTGGGTCACACTAGGACAACCAAGGTCAAACAAGGTCACAGGAAATCAATCCAAGTCAAACTAGGTCAATCTGGGTCAAGGGTTGACTTACAGTTGACTTTTGGTCAAAAAGTCAACTCTGGTCAACTCTGGTCAACAATGAGTCAACCTTGGATCAACCCTAGGTCAAACTAGTCAAATGTTGACTAACTGTTGACTTCCAGTCAACTGGTCAACTCTGGTTTGGTTTCGGTCAAATTTAGTCACTTATAGGCTAAGTTTGACTCTCGATTGACTTTTGTTGACTTTTGGTCAAAATGGTCAGCCGAAGTCAAAACTAGTCTAGGAGCACTATATTTGACCATTACCAACCAAGGGAACCAAGTTCTAATCATATCTTAGTCTCTAAACTCAAATACCTTAGTTCTAGGTATTACCTACATTATCCTTACCAAGGTAATCCCGATTACCTTGCACAATACAAAGGAAATCCAGCTAATTCTCAAGATACTATCCTAGGCTCCCTAGGGTAGTTAGATACTATCCTATCTAAGGGTTACCTACCAAGAAACATAGGTTTTCTAGATATCTAATCCATCTTAGATTACATGTTGGTCCTCTAACCATTACCTTATCCTATATCCTCTTCACATCTATCTTAACTAACCACTCACCACACAAACTCACTCACTCACTCACTCACTCACCCACTCATGACACCCATAATACCACACTTATAGGTTTTCCTATAGGTTCACATATAGTCTAACACCTATAGGCTATTAGCTATACATATATATATATATATATATATATATATATATATATATATATATATATATATATATATATATATATATATATATAGACACTTATATATACTCACACATACACACACATATAGGCAATAGGACTGATTTGGAGTTGCTAAATGCTGTTCTAGGACTGGTTTGGGAGTGCTTATAGGCTGTCCATTAGGACTGATACATGGGGGTTTAAGTAGACTCGTTTGGGACTAACTCTAAGGCCAAACTAAGGCTGGATTGGGACTGCTTATAGGGACCGTTTTAGGACAAGTTTAGGACTGCTATAGGACCTGCAAATGGCTGGTTTGGATTTCCTAATGGCTGTCCATTTATGGACTGGATTAGGAGTGCTTAGCTGCTGGTTCTAAGGGGCTGTTAAGGCTGATATGGGACTGAAACAAGGCTGATACATGGGCTAATTAATGACTGATTATAGGGACAGGTATAGGCTGATATGGGTGCTGGTTTATAGGGATAATGCTGTCCTAATTGGACTGTTACATGGGGTAATGAGGCGGTGCTAATTGGGGCTAAACTCCCCCCTAAAATACACTGAACAGCAGTGTATTGTTGCTGCTGTTGCTGATGGAACAGTCCCCTGTGTGGGGACTGTCCTGTCCAGGAAAACCAGTCCCGTCCTGTCCAGGAAAACCAGTCCCATGTGTGGGGACTGTTCACATTACACTGCACAGCAGTGTCCCCCCCCCCCCCCCCCCACACTACTCTCTAACTCTAATCTCTCACTCCCTCTATACACAAACACACACATACATATCAACATTCAACATTCCCTCAACTCCACCACCACATCTCAATACTCTCCTTAGGCCGAAATCTACACACCAACATATGAATATATATGACACTAAAACACACCCATATATATACATATATATAAGACACAAATATATATATATATATATATATATATATATATATATATATATATATATATATATATATATATATATATATATATATATATATATATATATATATAGAGAGAGAGAGATTAACATATATACAACCAAATATATATACAATATATATATAAATAAATATGATACAATATGATACATGAAGAACACATCTCTAAACAACACAAATCTGAGATTAAAAATCTAATAAATCATCCACACTATATATATAAAAACAAGTGTCCAAAATAGGAGTTTTTCCCACTAGGACACAACCACATGACAAAAGACACTCCTATGACCTCCAAATGGACACGAAATGGACACAAATGGAGATAGAACCATGGGGGTCATTCCTACGGGTTCAAAATATCCTATATGCATGTAGGGATGGTTTAGAGGAGAGATTATACCTTCCGGGAGAGAGATTCCAAGAGAAACCCTTCCGACACGACATCGAAACGAAGTGGCCTCCAAATGGACACGAACCAAAGCCAAATCCTCCCAAACTTGGCTAGCTCCCTCTATCCATGAAGTAGAGGAGAAATGAAGAAGATTTGGTGGAAGAAATGATGGATTTGGAGATGAAATCAATGGAGGTGGCTCTCAAATTTGGGGAAGAACAAGAGAGAGAATGTTTGGAGAAATAATGAAATGAATGGATGAGTCTATCCCCTCTTCTATGGCCGGCCCCTATTGCCATGGTGTCCCAATTTGTAAAAGACCAAAATGCCCCCCGCTTGTCCTATTTGATTTAATTACGAATGGGCTTAGGTTGAGGCTAAATTAGTCTAGTTTTAAGGCTCTAATTAAACATAACCTACCCATGAATAATTACTCTAACTCACTAACTAAAATAATGTCATGTGGGCTATGCCTAACTAATGTGTGGGTCCCACTAGAGTCAAAACTACCCCGGGTCCCCGTTTCAAGTTGGATTGAGCTGAAATTCGAACCCGACTCAAATAACCCCAAAAAAATATCATAAATAAATAAATAATTTCAAAAATATTCAAAATAAAAAATGACAAAAATATCCCGGTTTCTGAAAGCTGGGGGTGACATATCTATCCACCTTACAAAATTTTGTCCTCGAAATTAAAACAAAGCAATCACAAGAAACACATGCAGAAAGGCAATCCCACTCAATAAAAAAATTTCAGCAAAATAAAAAAAATCTCTTAAGGCACAACAACACTTGTAAATAAAAACTGTTACGTGTCCGACACGAACACGAAACCAACCCAAAATCTCACCTATCAAAAGCCAATCAAAAATCACCAATACAAAATATCAAAAATAAATCAAAGAGGTCCAATGACCAAAATGCCCTTGGGCTAGAAATGACTCTGAAAATATCCTAATCACATGGTTAGGCTCTAGGTCAAACAGTCTCTAGGGTTTCACTAGTAAAACATCAAAATCACAAGTCATGGCTTAAAATTTTAAAATAATTTAAAATTTCCAAAATCAAAGCATGAATTAATTGACAATAATTAAATGACTAAAATGATAAAATTTAAAATTACTCTCAAATAGAAACTGGGTGCTATAAGTCTATCCACCTTAAAAGAATTCATCCTCCAAAAATTAAAACAAAGTAAACACAGAAAATCATGCAGTTCGACAATCATATGCGTCTGTCCAGAATCATGATACTCAGAATCTCCGTCATGGTAGTGAGCAAGGCTACGATAATCACAGAGTCCTTGACTATGGTATATACCTCTAGAATTATGGTATTTAAAATTTTTGCATTGCCGCATGCTTGGCAGCGAAAACCTTAAATTCCCACACCCTATAAATACATCCATAATCCGACTATATGTCCTCACTATGCCTGCTAGCATGACCCTAGAGGATTCTAAATCTCATAATTCGAGGCAACCTAGACCATACGACTTATCTCAGAAGAAAATCACATCACAAGAATAAAATTTTCATCAAACAATCAAGGAACAGATGGAATCGAATTTCAAACAGTTTATAAGAAGGCAAATACAGAAATAAGATCGAAAGATTGGAACCTGCACTCTGCCCTGCTGCTGCCTGACTGTCCTCAACTGTCAGGGCAAAAGTACCCCCCTACTGGCCTCCTCTAGCCTGCTGCACTCTGTCCTGGCCTGCCTGTCTGGCTGCATGGGCAGCACAGTTCCTCATCTGGTGGTCTAGAGCTCCACAGTATAAACAAAGTCCCAGCCTCTTCCTGCAAACTCCCCGTGTGTGCCCCATCTTCTCGTAGAAAGTATACTGGATGGCCTGCCTCTTGCCCTGACCCTGCTGCTGGTCGTCATGTACTGGTGCCTGATGTACTCTGTCCTGGCCTCCTCGGACTCTACGAACGTGGCAATCCTTCAGCTGGTTGTCGGGCGCCCCACAGAATAGACATACGCCCAACCTCATCCTGCAAACCTTCCAGGTGCCCCGACTTCCTGCAGAAACTGCACGGAGTAGTCTGCTTCTGGTCCTGTCCCTGGTGCTGAACTGGGGTATCCTGAACTGTATCTAGTACAATCCTCTCAATGGCTACCATCACCAGCCGGTGGGAGTTCTTCATGCTCTGCCGTAACACCTCTGCCTGGCGGTGAGATGCGTCAGCCTGATGCTGCTGTGCTTCGGCCTGGGCCCTCTGGGTCTGCAACATCTGCTGTAGAAGGGCCATCATCTGCTGAGCATCAGTCGATAGCGGAGGCGGCGATGGAAAAGTCTCAGGAACGACTACGGACGGTCCCACTGCTGGAGGTGGAAGACATCCTGGAACTGTCGCTGCCACTCCCGCCTGAAGGGCGGGAACTGAGACTGCTGCTCCCGTAACCGGAAGTGGAGGTCCTACTGGATCGGATCTCTCTGGAACTGCACTACGTCCTGCTGCCTGAAAACGAGTAATCACCATCCTGAGGACGAATTGAACTCAAGAGATCAATATGGCACAAGATAAGATATTATCAAAGGAGGACAATTGAATTCAATGCAAAAAGAGTTGTCATGGTAATCAAAAGATCAGAATTTTCCTAAAATGTGATTGAATAACTCCTATCATATCCTAGATCCTATATCCTAGTCGCATGCTCGTAATTAGTACTCTAAGTCGAGCACCATTACGAGATCGCACTAATTACGACACTGACCTGCATGGGCCACCACAAAAATGTGTCACGACCCGCACCCTGATGAGGGACACGAGTACGCAGTTACGTCCAACCTACGCCACAGAATCGGTGGTAGAACGCTGTCTAGGTCGTCTACAAAATCTACGCTAAACAGATAAAGGTACCTGTACAGTATATAAACTCCGAATGGAGGTGACATAGCAATACAGTCTCAATCATAAAATAAAACTAAGGTAGATAGCACGAAAAAAAAAATATGATAGATGAAAGCAGGAAAAAGTTCAAGATCCACACAAGCCCAAAGCTATACACAACACCACAGAGTCACAAAAATATAATATAAACTACTACAGTCTAAAACAAAAGCTGGATCGCAGACCAGGCAAGCCTAACTAAGCTAACCACTCTGGGAAAATAAAATCTAGTGGCTCTACTATCAAGCCACGGTCCAGGTCTACTCCATCTAACCGTCCCCATAATAGGTCGGGCAATCTGTCTCAGAAATATCTGTAAAATTATCAACGAAATCCTGTCAGAAAAATGAGCAAGTACAAACACTAACAGCAGTTCCATATGAATTGACAAATTCTATAAGAGATAGTATAATAAAATATAAGACAAGGATATGTGAAAATTTCGGAGCCATTCGAAAGCCGACTTATAACTCGTAAACCAAACAAGGACCGGGGTTGTAATCCTTCTCCCGAATAGAACCTAGTCTCCAATCACAGTATAGCATAAAAGCATGTAGAATATGTGAAATACAGGGTAAAATCAGCAGGAAATGTATAACAGATGTGAGTACTGAATAGAACGACAATACACATATAGGATGACTTAGGAACTATTCGGAAGTCGAGTTACAACCCTTAAACCAAATAAGAACCGGGGTTGTAACCCTTCTCTCGGACAGAACTTAGCCTCCTACGATAATAAATATAAAAGGTGCCTTGAATTATTAGTGTGTTATGTGATCGGCTAGGGAAAATATGCTCAGGCTTTCCATCCGACCGGCTATGAACAATGTGTACAATAGAGTGGTAAGGTCGGTCATCATGGAAAGCTATGAACAATGTAGGGTAAGGCTTTACCCGTCGTGAGGCGAAGTTATAGCTATGAACAGTGTGTAGAACAATATGGGAATTTTGATAACACAACCACTAATAACTCCTCCATCCTCGAATAGTATAATGGATCTGGACATGACACGTCATGACACGGGATTCCATAAGAGAGTAGCAAGTCTCCTTTGGAATCGGTGTCTATACCAATACATGGAAATAAGATGTACCAATATACCATAAAATCTAGGAACAACATCCTATGTCATGATCCAACATATACTAGTCCGTGAACTATCGTGACTGGAAATCGAGTAAGACACTACAACTGAATCGGATATAGCAGATATCAAGACAATGAAAACTATCAGTAAATGTACTTGCCTGTGGTCCTGAGCTGATAAGGTAAACAGACACTCAGAGTAATCACAGACCTAAAGATGAGATACTATAAGTCAAAACATGGTTTAATAATCAAAGAAAAGATAATCTAGTCATGATATGCAAGTCTAAGTCAAAACTAGGTCAAACTAAGTCACACCAAGCTAAACTAAGTCATACTAGGTCATACTGAGCCAAACTGGGTCACACTCGGACAACCAAGGTCAAACAAGGTCACAGGAAATCAATCCAAGTCAAATTAGGTCAATCTGGGTCAAGGGTTGACTTACAGTTGACTTTTGGTCAAAAAGTCAACTCTGGTCAACTCTGGTCAACAATGAGTCAACCTTGGGTCAACCCTAGGTCAAACTAGTCAAATGTTGACTAACTGTTGACTTCCAGTCAACTGGTCAACTCTGGTTTGGTTTCGGTCAAATCTAGTCACTTATAGGCTAAGTTTGACTCTCGGTTGACTTTTGTTGACTTTTGGTCAAAATGGTCAGTCGAAGTCAAAACTAGTCTAGGAGCACTATATTTGACCATTACCAACCAAGGGAACCAAGTTCTAATCATATCTTAGTCTCTAAACTCAAATACCTTAGTTCTAGGTATTACCTACATTATCCTTACCAAGGTAATCCCGATTACCTTGCACAATACAAAAAAAATCTCGCTAATTCTCAAGATACTAGCCTAGGCTCCCTAGGGTAGTTAGATACTATCCTATCTAAGGGTTACCTACCAAGAAACATAGGTTTCCTAGATATCTAATCCATCTTAGATTACATGTTGGTCCTCTAACCATTACCTTATCCTATATCCTCTTCACATCTATCTTAACTAACCACTCACCACACAAACTCACTCACTCACTCACCCACTCATGACACCCATAATACCACACTTATAGGTTTTCCTATAGGTTCACATATAGTCTAACACCTATAGGCTATTAGCTATATATATATATATATATATATATATATATATATATATATATATATATATATATATATATATATATATATATATATATATATATATATATATATACTCACACATACACACACATATAGGCAATAGGACTGATTTGGAGTTGCTAAATGCTGTTCTAGGACTGGTTTGGGAGTGCTTATAGGCTGTCCATTAGGACTGATACATGGGGGTTTAAGTAGACTGGTTTGGGACTAACTCTAAGGCCAAACTAAGGCTGGATTGGGACTGCTTATAGGGACTATTTTAGGACAAGTTTTGGACTGCTATAGGACCTGCAAATGGCTGGTTTGGATTGCCTAATGGCTGTCCATTTATGGACTGGATTAGGAGTGCTTAGCTGCTGGTTCTAAGGGGCTGTTAAGGCTGATATGGGACTGAAACAAGGCTAATACATGGGCTAATTAATGACTGATTATAGGGACAGGTATAGGCTGATATGGGTGCTGGTTTATAGGGCTAATGTTGTCCTAATTGGAATGTTACATGGGGTAATGAGGGGGTGCTAATTGGGGCTAAACTCCCCCCTAAAATATACTGAACAGCAGTGTATTGCTGCTGCTGTTGCTGATGGAACAGTCCCCTGTGTGGGGACTGGCCTGTCCAGGAAAACCAGTCCCCTGTGTGGGGACTGTTCTCATTACACTGCACAGCAGTGTCCCCCCCTAAACTACTCTCTAACTCTAATCTCTCACTCCCTCTATACACAAACACACACATACATATCAACATTCAACATTCCCTCAACTCCACCACCACATCTCAATATTCTCCTTAGGCCGAAATCTACACACCAACATATGAATATATATGACACTAAAACACACCCATATATACATATATATAAGACACAAATATATATATACATATATATATATATACATATATATATATATATATATATATATATATATATATATATATATATATATATATATATATATATATAGAGAGAGAGAGAGAGAGAGATTAACATATATACAACCAAATATATATACAATATATATATAAATAAATATGATACAATATGATACATGAAGAACACATCTCTAAACAACACAAATCTGAGATTAAATATCTAATAAATCATCCACACTATATATATATATAAAAACAAGTGTCCAAAATAGGAGTTTTTCCCACTAAGATACAACCACAAGATAAAGGACACTCCTATGACCTCCAAATGGACACGAAATGGACACAAATGGAGATAGAACCATAGGGGTCATTCCTATGGTTTCAAAATATTCCTATATGCATGTAGGGATGGTTTAGAGGAGAGATTATACCTTCCGGGAGAGAGATTCCAAGAGAAACCCTTTCGACACGACACCGAAACGAAGTGGCCTCCAAATGGACACGAACCAAAGCCAAATCCTTCCAAACTTGGCTAGCACCCTCTATCCATGAAGTAGAGGAGAAATGAAGATGATTTGGTGGAAGAAATGATGGATTTGGAGATGAAATCAATGGAGGTGGCTCTCAAATTTGGAGAAGAACAAGAGAGAGAAAGTTTGGAGAAATAATGAAATAAATGGATGAGTCTATCCCCTCCTCTATGGTCGGCCCCTATTGCCATGGTGTCCCATTTTGTAAAAGACCAAAATGCCCCTACTTGTCCTATTTGATTTAATTAGGAATGGGCTTAGGTTGAGGCTAAATTAGTCTAGTTTTAAGGCTCTAATTAAACTTAATCTACCCATGAATAATTACTCTAACTTACTAACTAAAATAATGTCATGTGGGCCATGCCTAACTAATATGTGGGTCCTACTAGAGTCAAAACTACCCCGGATCCCCGTTTCAAGTCGAATTGAGCTGAAATTCGAACCCGACTCAAATAACCCCAAAACAATATTATAAATAAATAAATAATTTCAAAATTATTCAAAAATAAAAAATAACAAAAATACTCCTGTTCCTGAAAACTGGGGGTGACAGACATGCGGTAGATCGTCGAGAACTTGTTGAGGAGGAGCTTCTAGATGCTTTGAGGGATACAAAGGATTCGGTTCGTCGAGACAAAGTGACAGAGGGTGATGAGTCAAAGATTGAGGGTCAGTCTGTCGGTCCCATGACAATTGGTCGGTCTCCAGGTAGGAGTTGCTCTATGGATCCAGTTTTGGCGACAGATGGTTTGCCAAAGCTTCACGGAGCGACATCGGTTTTAGCAGTTCGAAGCCAAGGAGGAGATCAAAGTTTATAGCAAACTCAGTCTAAGGTGGGAGCATCATCATTCATACAGTTAAGAAGGAGCTGTGGGTCATCGATGATATGTACAGTGTATGATGTTTTGCTCGAGGATGCATGTGTATGGGGAAGCTTCAAGTTCGGACACGAAGGTGGACAAGTTTAGAAATCTGAATCTTGGAAGAACTGTACCGTCCGCTTGGTTGGGCCAACCAAGGATGAAGAAGCTCGTCAGAAAGTTAACACTTTTCGGTAGAAGATATTAGTCGGGGACAGGCAGCCGAGACTTACGGTGAGGCTGATCGTCAGTAACTTCGATCTTGGTCGTGTCACTTATATCGGTAAGATCCCAGTGGTGGAGAAGGTGCTACGTATGGTAGCTAGCATCGACGTGACGGTCGAAAAGCTGGAGATAAAGGATGATGCAAAGCTGCTCGAAGGATCGGAGATCAGTGGCATGGGAGAGCAGGAACTCTGTCGTAAGACGACAGGCATGGAGTCCAGTTAAGGATCCATGTGGTCAATACCCTCTCATCAGACTGGAGAGGGAGATTGTTGGAGTCTAGTATGGATTTGGTAACAACATATTTATGGAATCCAAATCTAGTTAAATTTTTGATTAGATTAGATTTATATGTCCATAAGTGGTATTTTGCTATTTTAGATATAATATGATTCTTATTTTAGAAAATCCTATTATGATCTAAAATAGGATGTTGCCGTAATATTTTAGGCATAATAGGATTCCTATTATGTTCATATTTAGGAAATCTTTTTATGAATAGAATATAATTTTTTTTCTCATCCTATATGTATGGGGTGAGGGTGGAGGCACAAAGTGGAGATTCGGGGTGCTCATCCACAAGTAAATCTAAGAGAAAGTTCGTACTTTGTTCTTAGGACTTCGTCATCCAAGACAGAAGGAAGAATAAGATATAATCAAGGATTCATCAACTTTGGTTGGGAAGATTGCTACGGGTTGGTGAGTGATCTCAATTGTAAACTTCTATTTTTCTTTTTAAGAGTGGTGAGGGGGTTGAACCTAGTAAGGCAAAGGGTTCAACATGAGTTCTGTCAATCTTATAATTTCCTCTGAGTTATTAAAGATTGGGATTTGTCTAGGTGACGTACGTCACTGCCATATAGTTGTCTTCATCTTGTACTTGGTGTTCGTTAGACGAGGGTTGGTTTTGATCAGGTAGGTAGGCAAATGCTTCCGTACGCGCCCAACAGAGTGAATACGAAATGTAACCACCACTTTTCTAAAATGAGGATAATTTTAAACTTTTGTAAATTGATTATTAAATAATAGAATTTAATTCATGTTAATGATTTTTGGTGAATTTTAATTAATTTAAAACTATTTAAATTGGTGCTTTGTGATTTTGGTGTTTTGCTAATGTAACCTTAGACCTACTTAGCCTAGAGACTGACCATGACCTCGAAGACATAACCATGTGATTAGAATGACTAATTACAATTTTTTAGGCTAAGGGTATTTTGGTTATTTATGACTTATTATGATGATTGAATTTGTGATAATTAATATTGTGCTAATTGATTTGTTAGAGACTAACCTAGAATTGCCCTAACCTAGATGTTAACCATGAGCCTAGATATTAGATTAGAAGCTTCCATCACATGACAAGGTTAGGAATATCTAGATATTAAGTTGAGGTTAGATATTTGTTAAGGATAGATATTTTAGCTTGGGCCCTTAGTTTAAGGCCTATAATTACACTAGCTAGAGGCCTTCAAACCTCATGAAACTTAACCCTAACCCTAGAAATGATCCTTGGCTACCATCAAGGGATCCCCACCTCTATATAAACACATATTGAGACCCCCTTGCCTCTTTCATTAAACCTACAAACCCTAGTTTAGTGTTCTTCCCCAAATTCATCCACATTCATCAATTCATCTCTAAATTGAGCCTAATCAATTGTAAATCACTCTCCTATTGTGGAAAAGGTCTCTATTGGCTAGCTAGCAAAGATTGGGAGCAATTTGACCATTGGAGCTTGGTGAAGTTATAGATCTAGAAGGTTTCTTTGAGATTCAAACTCTCAATACGTAATGTCCTCTAAACCTATTAATTTCTAATTTCCTTCCATAGGTTCAGTCATTTAGGGTCCCCCTAGCTGTAGGCCAAGTTTGGTAGGAATTTGTGTCCATTTGATATGCGTATCGGACACGTATCGGAGTGTAATGTAAAGTGTTTGATGAAATGCCTCTTAGAAATAAATATTCATATTTTTCAAAACTAATTACATGTTTGTAGCTAATTAGGTGTATATTGCATATCAAATCGACTGAGTCAATTTTAGGATGTTCTAGACACTGTTTTAGGACACGGGGACACGTGCACAAGACCTCGTGCACTGTCCTGCTACCCGAACACGATTTCTCTATGGACACGCCACTTGGGCATGTGTAATTTGACACGAAGATAGGGGCAATGTCTGACAACATGCCTCCAAAGTTTTGTGGGGCTTGGTGCAGTATCGAGAGAGAAATCTCGATCACATCAATTTACACTGTCACACACACATGCAGTAGACACCTTCTGATACGGCTTCGTATCTGAGACACGACACCACGTGGACACATTTCAGGCTATGGGACACGTAGCCCTAGACCTAGGTTATCATCTGACTCGACCATGACACTTGTGGATGGATATACGAGTCCCTAGGCTAGTCGACCCCTCTACACGAGGCTGTGCCTCTGCCAAGCTTTGATATTATGCTGACACTAGGTTTGTGACACAAATTTGACCTTGGACACTTGGGCACACACTTATTGACACTTCTAGGACACTCCTCTGACACTCATGAGTTGACATCCCATATTAGACACTTTGGGTTGCATGTTTGGGTATGAAATGGAACGTCTGATGCACACACACACGTTTCTTTGATTGACACCTTCCACTTGACACTATAACACTTGATTTGGATACTGACATGACTAATTTGGACACTAGGGTTGACCCTTATGTTTGCATACGTATTTACATACCTCTATACACACACCTTGTTATGTATATGCAGTTGAGTATCAGTAGTTGACTGATACTGAGGTTGGAAGGTTTATGAGGTATTGAGATTATTTCATATATGTATATGTTTGTATATTATATGTATGCATGTATATATGTATGTATTTATGAATGTCTGTTCAAGGTTCTGTTGAGGGTTGAGTTCAGTTTAAGGCAACAGAGCATAGCAGTAGGCCAGGTCTGTGGCCTAGGCTCCAGGCCAGTGTAGCAGGCCTACGGGCCACTTTGGCTTGACATTGTATCAGGGACTTGGGTTAGACCCTACCATTCTTTAGGCTCAGTTGAACTGCAGTCCAGGTTCAAATATTGATTAGATATGTATCATTGTGTGAGTGATTTAGGGAAGATTAGATGCATGCGCTTGAGTGAATGTGTTTGTAAGGGAGTTTGGTAGTAGCTGAGGACTTATATTAGTATCAATTTATACAAGGGCCATGGATGGCAGAGCATGCCTACATTCCACTTTTGAGCCCGTGTATATTGATCAGAAACATGCCATAGGCTAGTGGGTTGGCCTTGTTCTGTAATAAGGGTTTGTGTGAGGGTATAAACTATAGTTAGCATAAAGTCTAGTATAGGCATATATATATATATATATATATATATATATATATAATATATATATATATATATATATATATATATATATATATATATATATATATATATATATGTTATAAAGATTTTGAGTAGGATTATCATATGGGTACACTATAGGGCATATATCTAATATAGGTAATGGGTTTTCCTACGATAATTAGGAAGGGAACACCATGGTATCCTAGTTATGTTAGACTATGGATTAGTTAGAGTTGACCATGGAGTTGACCTAGATATTGATCCTAGATATAGCCTATGAGTTGTATACCTTAGATAATGACCCACTTGACTAGATGTTGACCTAGTTTGACTAGAAGGTTGACCAGAGTTGACTTTGACCTAGATTGACCTAGAATCATGTAGATTGTATTGTAAAACTTCAATTATTACATATTGAACACATTATAACCTGTATTGCTCTAAATAGGACATTATGACTCCGGTTCGGACAACTATATTCATCAGTCATTCAGGGTATCAGGCGAGTACATTTTCTGATAGTTCTTTAATTTACTTGTCGATTACTGTATTTCAGTTCTAGTTAGTTCTATTTGATTCTTGTTACAAACATGTATTGCTATTACTGAATTCATGTATGTGACACACATACTTTACTCGTCTAGTCTCTACTATTCGAACCACCTATTAGCATCTTTATGTGCTGGTTGGACTTGTGTTCGATTGATGTGTCGGATTATGGATTCACTTGTATTAGTTGGACGGAGAAATACTTGATTAGACATGTGAACATTCCTATTATTCGAACCACCACTCTGTGAACAATATTCGAACGATAGCTATCCCACACTTGGCCAGGTGTGCGATGTGCCGGATTTACCCCTTAGTTGTTTTCATGTCTATCTCAATATTTTAAAACACACTTGGAGTATTAATTAGAATCATCATTACAACCATCATGGATCATTATTAGCACCACCTTATTCGAACTACCTTACTAGAACATTGGTTGGAATCACATTCAACTCATCTTGTATTAGACTCACATTGGGATTACACTTGACTTACATTGTACTGCATGGACTTATATCATGTTACTCTAGTTCAGCTAGTCTTATTACAGACTTCATTACCATGTTTCTTCTCTTGATTCGTTACATTACTTCTCTTGTATTTTAACTATTGCTCTACATCATTACCTGTATAAAACTATCATGTTCATCAATATAACTGTCTATAACTGCTTTATAGTCTTTGTCATTTACTTGGGATTTCTAGATGAGTTGTGCTCGTTCCAATCCTGACTGGATACATTGATAAAATATTACAGATGCTTACCCCAAGGACACTTGTCCTACTTACTATGGACCAGGAGATGGCTTAGCTACCATTGGCCCCGACTCTCAGGAGTGATTGGGAGACTAGCTAATAGACTTAGTTTAGTTTTCATATTTAGGACTAAATTGTAATAACTTGAGATATTGAGTTTGTATTTGAGTTTGTTTGAGATATTATTATTTAGTAGTTTATATGTGTTGTTGTTTAATCTTTAGTTATAAACTTCTGTGTTATCTTATCGTGCTTAGACTGTGATTGAGCTTTATTATATATATACTTGTCCTCCGTTCGGAGTTGAGATTATGACAAGTATATTATATAATTGCGTTAGTTATTGAATAGATAGTGACCTAGTACAGCGTTCTACCGTCGATACTGCGACGTAGGCTGGACGCTGTTTCGTACTTGTATCCTTACACTGGGTGCGGGTCGTGACACGTTTTTAGTGGTGGCCCATACAGGTCGAGAGTTACATTAGTGCGATATCGTAGTAGTACAGCGACTTAGTTGTACTGCTGCGAGTCTATGATAGGAATTAAGGAATAGACTTTAGCGGAGAGGTACTCAATCACAGTTAGAAAAAAATTTGATCTAATTCCTTCTATCTATACAATCTTGCTGATAATTGTCTTCTTTGAAATAAACTGTCCTCTCTTGATTAAATCGATTCCTGCTCAGTATTGATTTTCTTATTTGATCTGTCTTCAGGATGGTGGAGACACAATCGCATCGCTCTGGTCTAGCAGACGCTGGTGAGAGGTTTGCCACCTCTCATCTGATTGTAGACGCTGGAGCCACAACACCTCCTGTTTCTGCTCATGTAAGAGCGTCAGCAGCTTTCGGGGGTGCTCCTCCACTAGTTCGGAGGCCTACCCTGGCGATCCAGGATGTTCTTCCGCCACCACCTCAGGGGACGGTTGACATGGCACAGTTCTTTGCCTTCTTTCAGCAGATTATGGAGGCTCAACATTGCCAGTCTGCTGATATAAGGCAGGTCATCGACAATGCCCATCAGCTAGGCATGACAGTGGTAGAGAGGCTGACTGTCCAACCGCTGGAAAGTCATGTACGACAGCAGTACCAGCCGAAGACTCATGGGCATCCAAGATTTTCAAAAGATGCGCCCGAGGGACTTCAGGGGTACTGAGGGTATCCTATATGTCGACGACTGGGTCGAGCATATAGAGGAGATTTTCTGCCTTGCACTGATACCAGCTGGGATTCAGATAGAGGCAGCGGGTAGCCAGATGCGGGACCTTGCCCGTACCTGGTACCAGACCGACCCCAGAGTGGGTAAGGAGGGGCAGACGTGGGAAGCTTTCGAGAAGCTTTTCAAGGAGATGTTCTTTTCTGACACAACACTCGGCACGTTCGAGATGCAGTTTGAGAGTCTAGTTCAGGGGAACCGGACTGTCGAGGAGTATGCTGGTGAGTTCTGCTATCTGGGCAAATTTGTAGACGGGTTGAGTGAGACCGCGAAGGCCAGGAGGTTCCGGAAAGGTTTGGTCAAGGAAGTCAAGTCCTTGACCAAGAGCGACAGGGATGCCACCTTCAAGCAGATCTTGGCAGGAGCCATGGCAGGAGAGGATGACTTGGAGCTCAAGTCTAAGAGGGCCGAAATGATTCAGGAGGGGCTTGTGGGAGTGGAAAGCGCCCCTTTGTGCAGAGGGTAGCACACTAGCCACAGCAGATGCAGGCACCAGCTAGAGTCCAGTAGGCACAGCATCAGCCTCGAGGATAGGACCGCATGGTGCAGACTTGTGCCTACTGCAAGAAGCCGGGGCACATTTGGGAGACTTGTTATAGGAGACAGAAGGTTTGTCTATTCTGTGGATTCGTTGCTCACCAGGTCAGGGATTGCCCTACTGCACTTGTATATGATGGAGCACCGGGTCAGAGAGAGGGAGTTAGGCCACCTATGGCGTAGCATCATGTCCAGCACCAGAGAGGCGGGGCTTTTGCGCTAACGGTTGAGAAGACCGACGCTATGGGTGATGGGTTAGCAGGTTTGTCTTTCCTGTTCTTCTTTCCCACCTTGATGTGTGATTTCATTAGTACCTATCAGGATATTCTTGTGATATACTAGATAGTATAGTGACCCTGTTCCAGACTGTGAAATCACGACCAGTAGGACTATGATTGCATGTTTTAGGATAGCTATTTCTTGACTTTGATTGATTGGGGGTTTGACCTAGAAGGAGTACGATCACCTTAAATTTTGAGGACAAAATTATTCTAAGGAGGGTAGACTTGTAACCACCACTTTTCTAAAATAAGGATAATTTTGAATTTTTATAAAATTGATTATTAAATAATAGAATTTAATTCATGTTAATAATTTTTGGTGAATTTTAATTAATTTAAAACTATTTAAATTGGTGCTTTGTGATTTTGGTGTTTTGTTAGTGTAACCTTAGACCTACTTAGCCTAGAGACTGACCATGACCTTGGAGACCTAACCATGTGATTAGAATGACTAATTACAACTTTTTAGGCTAAGGGTATTTTGGTCATTTATGACTTATTATGATTATTGAATTTGTGATAATTAACATTGTGCTAATTGATTTGTTAGAGACTAACCTAGAATTGCCCTAACCTAGATGTTAACCATGAGCCTAGATATTAGATTAGAAGCTTCCATCACATGACAAAGTTAGGAATATCTAGTTATTAAGTTGAGGTTAGATATTTGTTAAGGATAGATATTTTAGCTTGGGCCCTTAGTTTAAGGCCTAGAATTACACTAGGTAGAGGCCTTCAAACCTTATAAAACTTAACCCTAACCCTAGAAATGATCCTTGGCTGCCATCAAGGGATCCTCACCTCTATATAAACACATATTGAGACCCCCTTGCCTCTTTCATTAAACCTACAAACCCTAGTTTAGTATTCTTTCCCAAATTTACCCCCTTTCATCAATTCAACTCGAAATTGAGCCTAATCAATTGCAAATCACTCCCCTACTATAGAAGAGATCTCTATTGGCTAGCTAGCAAGGATTGGGAGCAATTTGATCATTGGAGCTTGGTGGAGATCTAGATCTAGAAGGTTTCTTTGAGATTCCAACTCTCAATAGGTAATGGCCTCTAAACCTATTAATTTTCTAATTTCTTTCCATATGCATTCATTTAGGGTCCCCCTAGATGTAGGCCAAGTTTGGTAGGAATTTGTGTCCATTTGATATGCGTATCGGACACGTATCGGAGTGTAGTATAAAGTGTTTGATGAAATACCTCTTAGAAATAAATATTCATATTTTTAAAACTAATTACATGGGTTTGTAGCTAATTAGGTGTATATTGTATATCAAATCGACTGATTCGATTTTAGGATGTTTTAGACACTGTTTTAGGACAAGGGGACACGTGTACGAGACCTCGTGCACTGTCCTGCTACCCGAACACGATTTCTCTATGGACACGCCACTTGGGCATGTGTAATTTGACACGAAGGTAGGGGCAATGTTTGACAACATGCCCCTAAAGTTTTGTAGGGCTTGGTGCAGTGTCGAGAGAGAAATCTCGATCACATCGATTTACACTGTCACACACATACGCAGCAGACACCTTCTGATACGGCTTCGTATCTGAGACACGACACCACGTGGACACATTTTAGGCTATGGGATACGTATCCCTAGACCTAGGTTATCATCTGACATGACCACGACACTTATGGATGGACACACGAGTCCCTAGGCTATTCGACACCTCTGTACGAGGCTGTGCCTCTGCCTAGCTTTGATACTGTGCTGACACTAGGTTTGTGACACAAATTCAACCTTGGACACTTGGACACACACCTATTAACACTTCTAGGACACTCCTACGACACTCACGAGTTGACACCCCATATTAGACACTTTGGTTTTCATGTTTGGGTACGAAATGGAATGTCTGATGCACACACACACACGTTTCTTTGATTGACACCTTCCACTTGACACTGTGACACTTGATTTGGACACTAACACGACTGCTTTGGACACTAGGGTTGACCCTTTTGTTTGTACACGTATTTACATACCTCTGTACACACACCTTGTTATGTATATGCAGTTGAGTATCAGTGGTTGACTGATACTGACGTTGGAAGGTTTATGAAGTATTGAGATTGGGATATATTTCATATATGTATATGTTTGTATATTGTATGTATGCACGTATATTTTTATGTATGCATGTATATTTGTATGTATTTATGAATGTATGTTCAAGGTTCAGTTGAGGGTTGAGTTCAGTTTAAGGCAACAGAGCAGTAGCAGTAGGCCAGGTCTGTGGCATAGGCTCCAGGCCAGTGTAGCAGGCCTGTAGGCCACTTTGGCTTGACATTGTATCAAGGACTTGGGTTAGACCCTACCATTCTTTAGGCTAAGTTGAAGTGCAGTCTAGGTTCATATACTGATTAGATATGTATCATTGTGTGAGTGATTTAGGGAAGATTAGATGCATGAGCTTGAATGAATGTGTTTGTAAGGGAAGGCTTATGTTAGTATCAGTTTATACAAGGGCCATGGATGGCAAAGCATGCCTACATTCCACTTTTGAGCCCTTGTATATTGATCAGAAATATGCCATAAGCTAGTGGGTTGGTCTTGTTCTATAATAAGGGTTTATATAAGGGTATAAACTATAGTTTGCATATAGACTAGTATATATACATATATATATATATATATATATATATATATATATATATATATATATATATATATATTATATTATATATTATATATATATTTATTTATTTATTATATAAATATATATAATATATATATATATATATATATATATATATATATATAAATATATATAAATATATATAAATATATATAAATATATATAAAAAAAAAATATATATATATATAAATATATATAAATATATATATATATATATATATATATATATATATATATATATATATATTATAAAGATTTTGAGTAGGATTATCATATGGGTACACTATAGGGCGTGTATCTAATATAGCCTATATAGGTAATGGGTTTTCCTAGGATAACTAGGAAGGGAACAACATGGTATCCTAGTTAAGTTAGACTATGGATTAGTTAGAGTTGACCATGGAGTTGATCTAGATATTGATCCTAGATATAGCCTATGAGTTATATACCTTAGATAATGACCCACTTGACTAGATGTTGACCTAGTTTGACTAGAAGGTTGACCAGAGTTGACTTTGACCTAGATTGACCTAGAATCATGTAGATTGTATTGTAAAACTTCAATTATTGCATATTGAACACATTATAACCTGTATTGCTCTAAATAGGACATTGTGACTCCGGTTCGGACATCAATATTCATCAGTCATTCAGGGTATCAGGCGAGTATATTTTCTGATAGTTCTTTTATTTACTTGTCGATTACTGTATTTCAGTTCTAGTTAGTTCTATTTGATTCTTGTTACAAACACGTATTGTTATTACTGAATTCATGTATGCGACATACATACTTTACTCGTCTAGCCTCTACTATTCGAACCACCTATTAGCATCTTCATATGCTGGTTGGACTTGTATTCGATTGATGTGTCGGATTATGGATTCACTTGTATTAGTTGGACGGGGAAATACTTGATTAGACATGTGAATATTCCTATTATTCGAACCACCACTCTGTAAAAGATATTCGAATGATAGCCATCCTGCACTTGGCCATGTGTGCGATGTGCCGGATTTACCCTTTAGCCGTTTTCATGTCTATCTCAATATTTTAAAACACACTTGGAGTATTGATTAGAATCCTCATTAGAACCATCATGGATCATTATTAGCACCACCTTATTCGAACTACCTTATTAGAACATTGGTTGGAATCACATTCGACTCATCTTGTATTAGACTCACATTGGGATTACACTCGACTTACATTGTACTGCCTGGACTTATATCATGTTACTCTAGTTCAGCTAGTCTTATTACAGTCTTCATTACCATGTTTCTTTTTTTGAATCGTTACATTACTTCTCTTGTATTTTAACTGTTGCTCTACATCATTACCTGTATAAAACTTTCATGTTTATCAATATAACTGTCTATAACTGCTTTATAGTCTTTGTTATTTACTTGGAATTTCTAGATGAGTTGTGCTTGTTCCAATCCTGACTGGATACGTTGACAAAATATTACAGATGCTTGCCCCGAGGACACTTGCCCTACTTACTATGGACCAGGAGATGGCTTAGCTACCATTGGCCCCGACTCTCAAGATTGATCGGGAGACTAGCTAGTAGACTTGGTTTAGTTTTCATGTTTAGAACTAAATTGTAATAACTTGAGATATTGAGTTTGTATTTGAGTTTGTTTGAGATATTATTATTTAGTAGTTTATATTTGTTGTTGTTGTTTAGTCTTTAGTTATAAACTTCTGTGTTATCTTATCGTGCTTAGACTGTGATTGAGCTTCATTATATCTATACTTGTCCTCCGTTCGGAGTTGAGATTATGACAATTACATTATATAATTGTGTGAGTTGTTGAATAGATAGTGACCTAGTACATCATTCTACCGCCGACACTGCGGCGTAGGCTAGACGTAGTTTCGGACTTGTACCCTTACACTGGGTGCGGGTCGTGACACGAAACAACTCCAAGGCTCTGCTCCAAATACCGAGGCACATATAAATACCCAAACTCCACATGTTCACAAGTCACGACGATCGGGTACTTCGGTAGAGTTCGTCACAGAAGGAGGGAGGGAGCACTGTCAGAGAAAGAGGGGGAGGAGGTAAGGGTGAGGGGTTGGGTTTGGGTTTGGGTTTGGAAGAGGTACTTTCGTCTGTTTTTTGTACCAAGTTAAAAATATTCAATAGTTGATTGTATCAAATTGTCGAGTAAAAAAGTCTAATTTATCAAGTTAAAAATATTCAATAATTGAGGATATCAAGTTGAAATTATGCCTTCCGGTTAATTTGTTATTCGGCTTTAGTACTTATAAATGGTCACTTCCAAATGTAGGAGCAAAACGAGTTTTAAGGAAACATTAATTTTTTAGTACTAATCTTGTAAGTACAAAAGAGTTTGATTTATAATAAGGCACGTTTGTCGAACCTGAGTGACCCTTGTGGTCAGCAAAAAAAGACATAAAAGCTTTGGCTAGATGGTAGAAGATCAGTGGATTGAGCTACATGAGCATATTATTCAATTTATTTATGATGGGAGCTGGGGAACAGCGAGCCCAAAACACATACAATATAGTGTGCACAAAAAGTTTCGAACGTCAAAGAAATAATACGACACGTTTACTATCACGCTACGATCTCGCAGAGTCCTTTTGTCTTCGCTTCGGACTTTGTGAGACTGTTCGTCCTCGTTTGGGTGAGATGTCGTGCAAGCCTAAGTTACGCTTGCACAAGGCCAAGACCTGTACAATGACAAAATAGACAAGATTGACAATAACGCAGCGGAATATAATACAAATATTTGAAGTAGCAGCGGACATATTGCAGAATATAATTGAACACAAGGTAGCAAAAATAAATCTTTTTATTGATTTCATTTAAACATATTACAAGCTCTCAATTCTCTCTGATATAATGCTTACATTCTCTCAGAAACATTACAGACTACAATGATCTTGTTCCATACATTACATCCCTTTATATACAAAACCAACTCTTTGCAACAGATAACCATCTCATTGGCATCTCTTCTGATTTCTGGCTCCTAAGGATGATGTTCGGACTATCGCTTCGAACTATCCATCTCAGTGTGTCTTGCACCTACATGCAGACTGATGGTGGGTCAGTATATCAACATACTGGTGATTGTGAACAAAGTCTACATCGTCTGAAACGATCACTAATTTATTTAGTGAGAAAATATTTCTGTGATGTTGATCTTGCTACTTTTATCTATGTTCATTTCATGCATATCAGAGTCAGATTACATCTTTTGAAAATACTTTGAAAAGCCACAACTGATCTCTATTTATTTTAAGCATACAAGGGATTATTCTTTTCAAGCATACAAGGGACTATTAAAACTTGTGAAGTGTGCAGCGTGTTTCATAAACATAATCATTTCTCTTTGTTCAAGCAACTCATAAAGTCAGTTACAAGCATGATATCATTTATTAAGGGACATTAGCATTTGCATTCTTTTCTCTTATTCAAGACATTCTCAGGGTCAAACTACAAGCACAATATCATATCCTTTTTTTGAACTGGACTTAGCAATTATTGGCAACATATTAATCTCTTTGAGCATATTCATATTCAAAAACTTAAGTAACACATACATCAATTTTTCAGTGATTTTTACCGTAGCCGACAGTTCGTCCCTGCACAAGACAAGGATTAGAAAACATAATATACATATCTGAAGATTCCTGTTCATCTCTGCATTTCCTTATGTTAGCCGCTCTGACTCTTTGGTTCAGCTCGTCGCTAGTGGACACAGATACCGGCACCCATTTTTTTCATGGGGGTCTTAATTTTCGGCACCCATTTTCTCTTTGGGGCTCTTAATTACCGGCACCCATTTTCTCTATGGGGCTCTTAATACTTCTCTCTTTTCTTTGATTCAGAGCCAAAGCTCCTACATATTTCATTCCTTTTCAACTTGTACAATTTCATCTGTACATGTCCAATATTCAGAAACATCTTTGAGGGACATGTAATCGTTCATCTCTTTGAACCATATTAACAGTTTTATGCAGATATAGCATATCATTCTATCTTTGAAAGTATACAAGTTCGGGGTATATAAGCAATAGCATGGTAACAATTCATCTCATTAATTAAACATGGCAACAGTTTGTTTCTTATTAACAGGCAACAGTCTTACTTCTTAGCATGCAAATTATCTCTTTTCTTGTTCTTAGCATAGAAATATGTGGATTCTTTTATAAGCATACTCAAATATTACCATCTTGTTATTAGCAATAGCATTCATTCAAAAACTTATATTCTTATTAGGCATAAGCGAATCAGAAAATGAGTCTTCGTCCACTCACTCAGATCAATCGTCTTCTGTTGTAGAGCCAACAATCCATTTTCTCTGATCATTTAGTGCCTTCGCAGAGCGGGGAACTGTATTTATACTTTTAGTAATTTTCCTATGAAGTGTTATTACTGAAATTGTCCTTGACTGAGTGACTCCTTGCAATCTGTTTGCTACTTAAACCATTAGTACTAATAATCAAAATGATCAAGTTCCACATAATTAGTAATAATAATCAGTTGTTTGTATTTCTTGTAATTGAAAATAAATAAAACAATTTTTTTTTGTTTTTTATAAGTTGGACAAAACTTGAGGATAATTGTGCCAATTTTGCTGGGTAGCGAGTATAGAGGAGTTGAAGTTTGTGTGCACCTCTCCAGCTTTTCTAATTGCATGTTCTTGTGATTGCACTCGTACATAGGAGCGTTCAATAATAAAAGTAAGTAGGAATGAATATGCTTACTACAAGAGGAGCCCAATACGCATTCATATGGCAGGTAAGTAATGATGAAATCACGAAATTGTGATTTGATCAGTAGTTGCAACATCGGAGCTTGGTGGAGCGCCTTGGATGGCATGAGTATAAATTAAGGGGAAGAGATGAGCAGGTTCAACAACTTATACTACAAGGCCGTTGGCAGCTTGAACAACACCCGATAGGGAAGCAGTCAGGACATAAATCAACATGGTGCAAATAGGCTATTAGTTCTGAGGAAGCAAATATGGATCACACTAGCTAAGAACAGAGATTTACACAAAATTGTCGAAGTTTGCTTTTTGTTTAATCCTGATGTTGCTGCCGAGGTTAAAGAGATTCATGCAATACTATCAAAGTTTGCTTTCTTTATAAACTCGACTCCAACGATACTACTTAAAGAATCATATTACAAAGAGACAAATATTAAACTCGCTCTTCATTGCAAACGCAGTTGCGATTGAGATAAAGCGTTTACATAATATAAGAAGAAGGAGAAGACGATTGAAAAAAAATTCTTGTTAGGATGATGAAGACTATCGTTGTTCAAAGCAAGATTCGTCCTATATCGACGATTTGCTCCCAGGAACTAGCAAGTCCACGAAATAAATTTCTGGAATGCTCGTAGCCACCTCTACACACAACTTGATTGGACTCACTGAACGTCCTTTTTTTATTTCGTCTCTCTCCAAAAGAAGACAAGAATAGTTTATTCATAGGGAAGGGTAGAAAATCTAACTCTAATCGTAGATGATGTGGGACTAAAATAACAACTCCCAAAGATCGGGATTGATTATCCAAATCTCGCAATATGGGAATATGCAAATTATCTGCGCAGCCGCTGTCTACGCAAGTCTAGCCTACGCTGCAGCATCAGCAGTAGTATGCTGTCTAGGTCTTGATATTAATCAAAATTACATCTATTGCTCATTCACAACCATTATCCAAATTATAATCCAATAATACATAAAAATGATATTTGGAAACAAATCTGTTAAACATTAAATGCAATAACTTTCTAATCTAACTTGAATCTGTGTCTGGCCTTCAAGATATCTCTAACTCCACCCGAAGGAACCCAAAGCCAGATAGCAAGTCATCAAAAATTTGTCAATTGAAAAAATATCCAGTCAAAATTGGAACAAGTTCACCATAACACTACGCTACACAATATAATATACATGCATGAAGAAAACAATAATAAGGAAAAACGAACTATATACATGACACAATATGATACAAAGAGTACAGTTATAACATAAGGACAACATAACAGTCGACTTGATGGAAAGGAAATGAATGAACGATATAGCCACAAGAGATCACGTGTACTATATATTTTAGAATACCAATGTTCAATATATGGTTGGGTTAGAAATCAGATAGTCAACACGTGAGGTGTATTGACTGAACAAATACTGCATGACGGTCCCCTGACCGAATAAACTCTGGGCTACAGTGGGGTTCCACGTCTATTGTCAAATCCCTATTTTTGAAATAGGTATCTGACTGTATTTTTGTATTTTGGGAATTTTAAATTTGGGATATTCTAAAAAATTTATTTCTATTTCTTGGATGGGAATTTTATTCTTATTATTTTTTATTATTGTTAAAGTTCCTATATCTACCCCCTTTTAAACTCCAACCCAAACCCTAAATTGTACCTCTCTCTCTCTTCCCACACTCTCTCAGCCGCCTCCTACCAACTCTAGTCACTCTCTCTCCCGATCCCTCTCTCTCTTCTCCCTCACTGGAAGACCAGCCCCCCTCTCCCTTATCTCTCATCTCTCTCTCGACCTCCCTCTCTCCCTCCCAGCCTCCTCCATCCGCCACCAGCACCACCATTTTCATCAATCTACCACCACTGCTTCCCTCCACCACCATCCCCATGGCCGCCGCTGCCACCACTGCTCCCATCTCTTCCGTTCCCCTCTTTCTGGAGCCGCTATCGTTATGACCGCCACCTTTAGCCACCAGTGCCACCGCCATCACCACTTCCGACCATCATCATCATCGTTGTCGCCGCCATCTCCTCTGCCACTCTCGCCGTGGCCTCCACCTTCCCCTCTCCCTCAGTCACCTTCGCGGTCGGGAGCCGACCTGCTTGGCCGAGCCCTTCCGCCCCGTTCTGGCCGTGCCACCATCGTCGTTGTCCCCAATCGTGGCCGTCACCACCATCTCCACCTCTCCTCTGCCGCCGCCATCCACCCTTCGCCAGCGGGCTGACCGATCCGGTGAAGCAACCTGGTGAGCTCCTCCGCCTCCCTTTTTTTTTCCTCCTGGCCACCACACCAGCTTGCCCGTCGAGCCACGCTGGCTATGCTAGCCTCGAGTGGCGGGACACCCTCCGGCCCCGCACTGCTCGAGCAGCGATCTCCCCGGGCCACGTGCCTTGGGTAACGTGTACTCGATTCACGTGTTCCTTCGTTCCCCGTGCTTCTCGGTATGTGTGCCTTGATTTGTGTGTCATCCTATTTTCCGTGCCACCTCGATATACGTGCTACGTCGGGCGACGTGCCATCTTGGATTACGCACCGCCTTGGTTTTTGTGCCTCGGCCTTTGTGCCTATCTCGTGATCCGAACCGTATCGATTTGTGTGCACGCATCGATTTGCATGCCGTATTGGTATGTATGCCACCTTGGACTTCGGGTCGCTCCGGTTGCGTGCCGTATTGAATTGCGTGCCTTACTGAGTCTTACATCGTCTCGATTTACGTGTACGCCTCAATTTGCGTGTCATGATGATTCATGCGCCAACTCGATATTCACGATCCCTCGATTTACGTACACGTCTTAGTTTGCGTGCCTATATCGGTCTACGTGTACGTCTCAATTTGCGTGCACGTTATGTTTCTCGCTCGCCTCGATCTTTGCATCATTTCGATTCTCATATGCGTCTTGATGCATGTGCGTGTCTCGATTTGCATGTCCATGTCAATTCGCGTGCTTCGATTTTCGTGTCGGATTCTTGTGCTGCTTGCGGGACCTAGACGGTATAGCCTCCTGCCATCCAACGTAATTTCTATTATTATTTTAATATTTTATTCTAATGATTGTTTATTGTATGTTTTGAGGACTTCGATGGACGTGCCACCTTGGATTGCGATCGTCGAAGACTTGCTTACCTAGCCGAGCCCTCTAGGCAAGTATCCCTTGCTCATCGACAGCTCTTGCCCACTCTCCTAGATTTTATTGTATTTTAATTAATTGTAATTGTAAATATATAACCATGAGTAGTGTAGCTATTATAGAACTGCTATGATGATAACTTAGGATAGCTTGGTTCGATACTGGGTTAGGCCGTATCGGACAACTCGGACGGGTCATCTACACCTCTGAGGACACGAGCACGACTCACATGTATGGATTGTCCCCATATGCCCCGTGTCCGACTCGCGATCGGGTAACGACTTGGCTAACTGTTTCTATGACTTTGCTTGTGGCTTGGATATGACTGTTGGTCTTGATGCGCCCTGTGTGGCGGTTCTTGTTGAATGTGTTGGCTTGGCACCCAGTACGCATCGTAGTGTTGCTGGAGGCCGCGACTTAGTGTTCTCGGCTATGTTTTGGTTTCCAGTACGCATGGTAGCGCTGCTGGAAGCTGAGACTTAGTGTTCTCAGCCTGTGATTCTGCGGCGGGTTGTGCCGAGTGGATTTAGCCCCAATTCGCTGGGTGCTCCCGTCCAGAATACAGAGGAGACTCTGTCGAATTTTTCTAAAATTCCCGGTCGAGTTCAAAGAATTAGACAGAACCATTCCTTTGGCTTGCTAATGTAGACTCGTGCTTACTTGTTTTGGATATAGTGGCCTGATTCCAGTACTTGCTAGGTAGACTCCTGACTAGACTAGTCGCCTAGCTCTTGACTTGTATTGTCCGTCGGATAGCGTAAGGAGCACGGTTCCACTCGGAAGACGGTCTGAAACCCTGGTCCTTGTTTGGTTTAAGGGTTGTGGATCTGCTTCAGAGCGGTTCATGCAACCCTTGCCATTTTTTGGCGACATAATTAATAGACTCGTGTTCCCCCAACCATTCTTTCTAGAAGTTATCCTAGTCTAGCCAGCTAGGACTGATAGTTGTCCTATGTATCGGGATTTATGATTTTTTGGATATATCTGAGGATTGAGTATTATGGAGAGTATGATCTCCAGATATTGATTGATAGACTCACATGGATTTTTGGATAGTGTCGCTATTTCTTTTGATGATGTTCTAATTTGATCATATATGACTATGTGGATTCTTGGATTTTGATGATCGTGAATATTTCGCAGAACGAGGAAAATATCGAGGATAATATTATGATTTTTAATCGACTTCCCAAACGCCCAAAACCTGGATTGATTGCTATGTCTTAGTAGTTGAGAGGTTTGTTTCTCGATAGCTTGTGATAATTGATTTAGAGGACCCTGGTGAGCCAGAGGGCCTAATATTGTTTATGAGGATTAGCGTAGTATCTGACGATTTTACTCTTGATCTGATCTCCATCATAAAGGGGAGACTCTTGTTAGATTGATCTGGTGGATGGACCGACTTGATGATTGGAGCTGTAGGCTCCCATATATGCTTGAGATGCTATTATATTAGATATTCTGATCTTGTACTAGACCTGATATCCATGCCATGATGTGGGCAGATGATTTCATGTGACTGACAGATTTGACCTTGTCCCCGACATGACTACTTGTATCCGTGCTATAAGTCCAGCTTACCCTTTGAGGTACTGGCCCTCATTTTGCACTGCAGTACTCCTTGTCTACTGGCACTTGAGGTGCTACTTCCATGATTATATGGCATTGCGATGCCATATTGATATTCTAGCTATATTATATGATTACCTGCACGGGTACCTTGGTAGTTGGCCTTTAGTCTTAGCGTGGTCAGGATTGCTTGCTTGCTCATTGTATAACACTAAGGATGGATCACAACTGGGACTATAGGTGCCAAGATTGATTCTTACGTAGCATTTTCGTACTAAGGTACGACATTTAGGAGGATGATCATGTGACACGGCATGTGATTCCGGATAAATGTATGGATAATCTAGGCAACTTAAAATGGTAGAAGCATTGGAAGGAAACGGAATCTGAGATCGTGCAGCACTAGCTGCTTCCCAGACATCTAGTCATAGAGTGCAGGTTGGCCGCTACGGATATTATTACCGTCCGCATTAGAGGATGGCAGTATCCGGCTACCTTACTATAGCTTATATACATGGCATGCTCAGCACGGTGGCCTTACGAGGGGCCAGTGGTGACATGCATAGCCTGGTGGTCTTACGAGGGACCGGTACTTATCTAGTCTTGATATATTTGGGTCCATTAGCTTTCTAGATTGGCACGATCTGAGGATTCCTATATTGCATTATTGGGGCAACCCAACCCCCACCTAGACAGCCGTAGGCATTTGAGTGGCCGTTTATTCATATAATTGTTTAGCTTGTTGCCTGCTAAGCTTGTTGGCCTGTAATGTTGCCCGGCGCGGAAGTTCATTCCCTTGTTCTTATTTGATATAGGGGTGGATTACTGTTCCGATGAATGTAACGTCCCAGTCCCAAAATAAGTAGGACTAAGTACGTAGACATGCCAGCTGTACTTATATGAAGAATACACCAATATATGGTAATCCTCGTATTGGTACATAAGCTGTAATAATGATATATGATAAGCCACAATAATATAACTAAATCTCATCCACAACTCAACACAGAGAATATAATAAAGTCCACTAAATAAGATAAATGATGATGCCAAAATATAGCCGGGTGGACATTCCCACTCCAAACAGCTATGGAAAAATAGTCTCAACTAAATGGAGTCCAACCTCCTCAAACAGCAAGAAAGATGATAAAAAGATGTCCAGTACATGGTCTCAGATAATAAAGAATAAAACTAAGTATAAGCAAAAGATGCCTCGTCACCGATGTATGATGGATCCAATGCTGCACCATACTCCTCAGGATAGTCCTGCTCGTCTAATCCTGGAGAGATCACCAGGTCCTCAGAGGAACGTAACAAGATACAGAAAACATGCCAAAGTAACTGAATGTGTAAAATATACAACTATGACTCTACAGGATCTCCTAACAGTCTATGTGAGATGCACTTTAGAGGACAACGTTCTACGCAGGGGCTGTAACGGATTCACGCAAGCAAGTAATAAAGAGTGGCCGTCAAGTAGCGCTCATCCGAGACACTATCGGTCGGGCCGCACGTAGTGCTCATCCGAGTTACTATCACCCATAATGTGTGTAAAAAGTAAATATAGCCCCTACGCTAGTAGCTGTCCCCTCCCTCCAATGCTCCTGTCCAAGATGTATCTACAACCTGTCCAGTTGGCAACTGCTATGGCTTCTAACTCGACTCACTAATAGCAGTTACCTCCTAACCGTCGCACGTCCCGTACGTATCGATGGCCAGTCGAGTACGCAGGTCCGTGTCCTATATGAACTCACTCATCACGTGATACACATGTGTCAAGGCCATAGAGGATATGAAAATACCCCGCATACTCATAGGGTAGTCAACTGACACAAGGTCGACATGCAAATAAGACATAAATAAATATAACGACTAAATTTAGCCGCTTGCACCCAAGTGTGACTTGGACGTCCAATAGAAACAAAATGACAAATAAGAGAAAGAAATATGCAATAATAAAATATACTGAAAATAAATGAGCACAATCAGAATCTATGGCAAGGTATACTTCCCTACGGTGCGAGAAGGGCAATCCAAGAGTAGCAAGCGTCCGCACAAAACTCACAAATCACATATGACTCCAGACGCTGAAACAAACATCAAAAATGATCTCGATGAAGAAGATATACCTAGGAAACGCCTGTCCAAAAGTCTAATTCTGGAACAGGGGCAAAATCAAAATTTCGGGTCAAAACGATGTCCGCCGTTGGACCCGCTTCGTACCGAAACGCGTGCCAAAGTCTATGGTCTCTAAGGTCGTCAAACTACATGTCTAAGGATTCAGTTTGAGGAGAGGAACTCAACGGTATGTCCAGTTTTGGATTTCGATGAGCCGGGCACAAAATTGCCCGTTAGATTGGATCGCGGGCCCGCCAAATTTTGGCGTTCCGACCAACCTTCTCGGAATCGTACCAAACATGGCATGCTGGACCAAAATTTCGTTTCGGACCTGTTGGCGCAAGTTTCGTCTCGATTTGACAAACGTGCACAAAGTTAGGGCAAGGTTTGCAAATTAGCGATACGGGGGTATCTTGACGGATACAGACTGGTTTCGTCGCACACACGCGACAAAAATAAGTTCCGTCAGTTCCTACACGTCAGCAACATCCATACGCGCCTTTCGATGTGTATAGCGCGCGACTACGTCGCCCGGTTTGTCGGGACGCGTGCCGTATCGGGAAAATTTTAGAAATTTTAAAAACAGAATATGTAGGTTTTTCTGGATTTTTCGAGACTCATAACTTCCTGCACAGACCAGGAAATTCAAAATTACGAACTCGATTGCACAGCCCTATTTGTTGTTACCAAAAATTATTCAGATGGATTTTAGAAACTGTTCTTGGATTGGCAAGTTTTTGCCTTCCAAAGTAGGGTGTTCAAGTACGAAATCTGCTCGATTTTCGACTAATCGAACGCCAGTTTTGGCTTCGATTTCTGGGACAATACGAAGCATCTAAAATCGAAGTGTTTGAAGAGTTATATAAGCGTATAGATGGTCTTCATACCTGAGAAGACGAAATGCGAAACGGTGGAGCATGCGGTGCGGGAGTCGGGCGCGAAGTCGGGGTCGGGCAGCGTGGCTGCTGCCGCTGGAAGGTCGTCGGGGCTGCTCCCCTTCCTGGCGGCGGCTCTCGCGGCGGTCGGGGCACGCGCGACGGCGAGGTGGCTCAGGCGAAGGGTGGCGGAGGTCCAGGGAATCGATGTTCGGTTTGTGGATGAAATTCGATAGGTAATTTCTCTCGAGAACCCTATTTCCCAAGCAGTTTTATATGGTGTTTGAATCCTATTTTAGGATTAATCCGAATTGGTTTTTGTATCGAATATGGGTCTAGGTAGTGGAGAATTCTCTAAGGGATATAGGGGAATATTTCTAAAAATTTTGGTTGAAGATTTGATAAATTCAAATCTTTCGATTCTCCACATTCTTCTTCTCGGCCGAGCACGGCTCGGGTTGCCCTCTGGTACTGTAGCAATGCTACAGTACCGAATATAATATATTTTTTTAAAAGAAAACTTAAATAATTATATATATATATATATATATATATATATATATATATATATATAATCTCCTAATCAAGCCCATATAAGTAAAAATCTAGAAAAGAATATTAATTATCTAAAACATACTAAAATTTAAGAGACTATATTTTAAATAAAAATCAAGCATGCACACACACAGTCATACATTATCGCACACACACATTAATTATATAATTTAAACTAGTCATAACTAAATTCATAAAATAACAATAAAATGTAACACAAATATAAATAATTCATAAAAATTTAAATAAATAAAAAAATGGGGGTCTACAATGACAGATTACGAGTCCCGGTTGGCCATACAGGTGTTATTGGATGTTAGGAAGATTGTGACGATTGTTGGTTATTTAGCTGTATTAGTTGTGGATTGTTATCGTGCGTTGGTACTGCATGATCCTTACCCTCTTTTACTGTTCATTTATGCTCTCCTGCTTCATATTTTATCCTACTGGCTTTTCTTCGCCCGTCCTTGAGCCTTCCTTTCTGGTACTTGCTACGGATAGCCTGACCAACCCTGGATTGTTCCCAGATTGCCTGTGACCGACCCTGTGGATCTTCCAGACTTGACTTGGGGGATGCGCTTCAGTTCCTGACCATGCTAGGAACTGTGAGAAGGTATACTCGTCTACCTTATTATCCAGTACTGTCGATTTCCTGATTATTATATGAGTACTTTTCGCTTGTAACAACCACTTTTTTAAAATGAGAGTAATTTTGAACTTTTGTAAAATTTTATTATTTAATAATAGGATTTATGAGAATTTTTAATTAATTTAATACTATTTAAAATTGGTGAATTATAATTTTGATGTGTTAGCTAGTGAACCCTAGAACTGTTGAGCCTAGAGACTAACCATGACCATGGGGACCTAACCATGTGATTAGAATGACTATTTATAACATTTTAGACTAAGGGTATTTTGGTCATTTTGTGACTTTTGAATTATTTAGAATTTTGATTGGGGTACGGGGGAGAATAAATAGTCATGTGGATAATTTCCAAAGTAGTGTAGCCATGTACAACCTCTCATGTTTATTATCAAGCCATTCATATGTCTATCTTGTACTCTAAATCACTAGTTCACTGTAGCTCTTTACTTATAGTAGATATTTCTTTTACAGTCTTCTCTTTTACTTCATGTATATTCTCAGCTTTTCATGTTTCTTACTCTATTGCCTGTATTATATTCATGTCATGATATGAACTGCGTGAGATGTACTGTACTCGCTCCCGTCCTGACTGGACCTGTTAAAATATTATAGATGACCTTGAGAAGCTGTGTCCCACTTATTATGGAGCAGGCCTAGATGACACATGTGAGCTGGACTCTCAGGAGGACCCAGCACTTGCAGAGGATATTATCCCAGTAGACTAGGCTAGTTAGCTAGACTAGTATCTATTTATCTTCATGTCTTGTTGGATACACTTGTACTTATTTGAAGTTCTGGATTTTTGGAGTTGTTTATCTTGGAATCTAGCTCTCTCTCTTGTCTTGTATTTATCATCTGTGGATTCTGTGATTTCATCTATTCTATCTTATCGTACTTTCTTTCTTAGTTGTAATTGAGTTGTAATTTATTATGTCACCTCCATTCGGAGTGTATATACTGTACAGGTACCTTATAACTGTTAGATGTATGTGACTTAGGACAGCGTTCTACCGCCGACACTGTGGCGTAGGCTGGACGTAACCACTTCCCGTGCCCCTATACTGGGTGCGGGTCGTGACACATTTTTAGTGGTGGCCCATGCAGGTCGAGATTTGCATTTGTGCGAAGTCGTGGTAGTGCGACGATTAGTTGTACTGATGCGCACCTGCCATTAGAGATAATGAATAGGTTTTATAATGAGAGGATATTCAATCACATTTAGGATTCTTTGAGAGATTCCTGGGACAACCCTTGAGAATCTTATTTTAACTTTGATTTGAAATCTCTTTTACCCTTGATTTGATTCACCCTTACTTCTTGTTATTGAATTTGATTTTGATGGATTATTGTTGAATTTTGAATCTTGATGTTAGTTGTTGAATTTGAGTTTGTATATATATATATATATATATATATATATATATATATATATATATATATATATATATATATATATATACATCTTTTTGGAATTAAGGTATAACCTGATAACATACTTGATAAGGACAGTGAGAAAGGTAAAAGTCTACTTTATTTATGGAGTTTAGAATTTATCGTAATCATATTTGCTAGCATGACAAATACGTAGAGCCTGATTTAGATATACTTATCCTAGTTATAAAATCTAGATTTTCTTGCAGCCATACCGGATGGCGTGGTAAGAATTCTAGATAACATGACTATAGGGTGTATACCTTCGTTATGGACTCTATTGTTTATTGCAGCTATGCTTACTGGCATGGCAAAATTCTGACTATATGATTTCAGGAAGACGTGTATGGTATCAGATTTTATCTTAAATGGGTTTATTTCTTTTTAACAGTTAATAAAGAACAGATTTTATCATTATTTCTTTCTTGCCATTATTTCTTGTATTACCATTTAAAAAAAAAACTGTCCTGATTACATCAATCACCTGTCTCGTATCTAATTCTGTCAGCTATACTTTGAAACCCTTGAATCTCCATATCTTTTCACCATCGAAAGGTCGAGGAAGTAACGTAAATCATCTAACTCGGAAAAGACTTGATTTGTTATCTTGTGATAATCTTGCTAGGGGTATAATATGATGGACCTTGATATAGGTTTGGGATAGAGATGCGACTGAATTTGAGAATGAAATCAAGAGAGTTATATTATCAATTTTGGAACAGTCATACTTAGAGAAATCTTTTGGTTATGAATAATTTATAGATGTATTTCATAAATGATGAGGATATTCGAGGTCAACTTAGTTTCGAGAACTTGGATAAAATTTGGTTATTGATTCTTGAGACGTTATACTTTAAGGCTATGATGTTAAATTTAGGAATTTAGTAATAGAGAAGAGATTTTAACTATATGCAATGATGATACGAAATTGAATAAGATATTGTAAGAAATGGCAAGAAACAGAAAGAACGCAAGGATTTGAGTTATATGAAATATAGAGATTTTGTGAAAATTTTAAATTTCAGGAGAATAACATTGAAGGTGTACGTTGAAGGAAATATGAAGGTTGAATTTATAATAAAGAATAAGTTTTGTAAGGCCTAGTGGGTTTAGATTTAAATAATACAAGGAGAGTAAATTGAATAAGTTCAAGGATTACATAAAACTTGATTTAGAGGCTTCAGATCCAATTTAGGACAAGGTGGAAGAATTTAGATTTATGATGATTAAGTGGTCAGTTTTGATTCCTAGTAAGAAGGGTATGCTTCATGAATAATATTTCGGAACTTAGAAATTTAGCCTATGGTGATCATGGCAAGGTCAAATCTTTATGATGGAAGGATATAATTTTGATGGTAGTCATATAAAGGTTGATTTTTATATTGGGACTTATGAGATAAAAATATGATTGGCAAATGATAAACTTGATAGTATCAGAGAGAGATGATTAACTTGACTTTTCTATGAAATCTTTTTTCTTGTTTTCCCCTTTAAAAGAAGAAATTTGACTTATTCCATATCTTTGAATCACCCTTTAAAAGTTTTCAATATCATTGAATCCTAGCTCCCTTAATCACGACCAATCGACTTTGATCATCTTTTCTTATAATATTAATATCTTGGGTCCTACTCAATTGAATTAAATTTAATTGTGACCTGAATCTCCATCCTTATATGCTCGTGCTCAGACTTCGATGACCTTGTCCTCCATATTGCCCAAATCTTGATTACCCAGAATGGATCAACTTAGATCGTATCGAGGCTAAATTTTCTTAATATATATTGTGATTGGATTTCAATGCTATTGACTTTCGTTCTTTAGACTTTCGATTTTGATTTTTCTTTGAATAATACCCCTTTATAGATAATTACTAGTTATCTTTATTTTATTTTTGATAATTACCAGTTTTTATATAGGAAGGTAGACTGCCTTACAGCCTTGATGATTTGTTGTTTCTGTAACTTTTCTAGTTTAGCACCCCAGATTTCTTGTATGTTTTGATACCCTATGACCGTTTTGGTTTAACATGACTAGTATACCTAGATGAGACTTTCAACTGCCACCGTATGCAATGACCCTGTATGCCATTCTTTTAAATTGTATAATTTATGTAAGTTTTGAGACTTTGATTGTTGGGGACGAGACTTTAGAAGAAGTACGACCATCTTAATTTCGAGGACGAAATTTTCTTAGGAGGGTAGACTTGTAACACCCACTTTTCTAAAATGAAGGTACTTTTGAACTTTTGTAAAATTTTATTATTTAATAATAGGATTTATGAGAATTTTTAATTAATTTAATACTATTTAAAATTGGTGAATTATAATTTTGATGCGTTAGCTAGTGAACCCTAGAACTGTTGAGCCTAGAGACTAACCATGACCATGGGGACCTAACCATGTGATTCGAATGACTATTTACAACTTTTTGGGCTAAGGATGTTTTGGTCATTTTGTGACTTTTGAATTATTTAGAATTTTGATTAATTGGTGAATTTTAGATTATTTTAATAATATTTAAATTGATGTATTATGATTTTGGTCATTTTTCATATTTTAATATTTTGGAAAAAATTTATATTTTTAATATTGTTTTTATTGGATTTCTTTAGTCGGGTTTGAGTTTCGTCTCGTTCCGACTTGTATTGTGACCCGGGTAGCTTAAACTCTAGATGGGACCCAATATTAAGTTAAGCATGGCCCACAAAACCCAACATTTAATTTAGTTAGTTAGACTAATTTTTTATCATGTTAGAATGGTTAAGTTAGAGACTCAAAACTAGATCCTTTTGACCCCAAACTTGAACTACTCTAGACTTAACCATATAAGACTAGAGAGGGGCAATTAGGACATTTCTCATTAGCCCTAATGGACTCTTTATGGCAGCCACCTTTAGGGGAGAAGATTCATTTCATTCATTACAATCTTGCCTCTTTTATTTTCCTTTTGTTCTTCCCTAATTTTAGAGAGCCTTCCCTTTGATTTGATCTCCAAATCAAATCATTCCTTCACCAAATCTTCCCTCAATCATTCCCATTCTCCAAGGGAAGGGTGCTACCAAGGATTGGAAGAGAAGTGCAAGGAGGAGTGTCCACTTTGAGGGATTTTCGTATCGGAGCCGTGTCCTAAAGGATTTCATTGGGATTCTACTCCCAATAGGTAAAACCCATCCTCTAAATCAATTTCCTTTGCATATAAATTAGTTTTGAATTCGTAGGATCCATCCTCATGCATGTGTCCCCTTTAGATTCAAATTTGAGGCCATTTGGAGCTCTCTTGAGGATTTTAGATATGTGTCTTGTGTCCTACTTGATATATCCCAAATTAGGACACCCCATGTGTATGTATGTATAATAATAGTTTAAATAGATATTTAAATTCAGTTTTAGCATAGTTAAAAGTGGATTGATCTTAGTTGGGATGGTTAGAATGAGTTTCATTTGGATACCTATGTTGGTATCCAAGTATCTTGGCCTACATGTGTTTCTTTTGTCCAAAACAACTCAAATTCGTCATAATATTCATCCACGTTTTTATTAACCAAAGCAACTTAGAAATGTCATAACTTTTAGCTTAGAACTCCATTTAATCTCTCTTTTTTAAGAACCGTATCGAAGTTAGCTTTCCAAATATATATTTTAATAAGCCAAATTCGTTCTGGAACTTTTTGTAAAATTATTTGAGTGCCAGCTGTACGAAAGACGAACGCGTTTCGGTATTTTTACGATTCCGGGAGCTTCCGGACACGAAAATGCGATCCGTTTGAAGTTTCGGAAAGCTAACACGAAGGACTACGACATACTTTAATCCTAGAATTTAGTGAAGGCCCAAATGGTACAGTATTGGTTTTAAGTAGAAGAGTGACTATACGACATAGGCATTTTGTGTAACCTATGAGCCTATGTAGTATGGATATTAAATGAATGTAGAGTATGTAATGCATAATATGTTAGATGAATGAAATGATATATATATATATGATATGTATCCTCTTTACACTAATGTATATATATGGTTGAATGCAAGCATGTAGGAATACAATCAATGTAATGTATGTAAGCAATGCATGAATGAAAGAATGATATACAATGTATGCATGAAAGTATATAATGAATGCTAGATATGAATGCAATGTATGCATGTAATGATAGATATGAATACATAATGTATACATAATGTAATACAATATATAATGATAGCATGTATGGTAATGTAGAATATATGATGCAAGTATGTATATGTCCACTATTTTTTCTTTTCCTTACATTTTTCCTTCCCTTCCCTTTCCATTTCAGTTTTTCCGCTTTTTTCCCTCTTCTATTTTTACATGTTGTATACAATGTATATAATGTATAGATGCATGTAAGTATGTAAAATGCATGAATGACATGTATGTAATAAAAATAAGTATATGTATGCAACTTAATGATATGTGAATAGATATAATGCCTGAACTGAAGTATGCATGTATATAGGATATGAATGAATGATATATATATATATATATATATATATATATATATATATATATATATGTGTGTGTGTGTGTGTGTGTGTGTGTGTGTGTGTGTGTGTGTGTGTGTGTTAAGGTAATGTAATGTATGTATTCACATATATTTTGAGTTAAATATATGAGTTTGTATGCATATATTATATGTATGCATGTATGCAGGAATGAATGTAATATAATGTAGAGTATGCATATATGGATATAATGTATATAAGTATATAAAGTATTCAAATATGTATGTATGTATCTATGTATGTATGTATAGGTGCAAGAATGAATGCAAGTATGCATATATGATATGTATGTATGCATGTATGCAATGTAAGTATGTATGTATGCATTTCTATAAACTGAGTTAACCTATAACCTTTCACACACATGCATTCATACACCCTTTGACACCATGTATCTCATGTCACATACACCTACCTATCACTAATTCTGAGAACATTAACACATATCCTTTAACACACACACACACACACTCACTTACTCTTTTATCTCTCCTTCTCTCTCTCTCTCTCTCTCTATATATATATATATATATATATATATACATATATATATATATATATATATATATATATATATATATATATATATATATAAATATAGCTTTCCTATATATATATCTATGTATATGAATATGTGAATAATATATATACATTATATGACTAAGTTTGTGTGCCTTGTTAGCTTATGGTTTAGTTTTGTGCTTGGTTTAGCAAGTGACTTAGGCTATGAGTTAGTAGCTATCTTGGATACTTATTTTGCATAAACTTAGTTTGTTTAGACCTAGAATTGACTAACCTAGACTAGTTGAGCATTGTTGACCCAACCCTTGCTAGTTTGACCAAAGGTTGACTTTAGCCTAGATTGACCCAAACATCATGTAGAATGCATTGTAGCAGTCTATTTTACCATTTTGGATATGTTGTGACTTGTACTGTTCTATTAGGAGCCAGACACCACTCCTCAGGCAGTATTTTATTTCAGATACTCAAGATATCAGGCGAGTACATTCTCTGACCGTTTCATACTTGCTAGGACTATATTCTTGCTCTAGATTATTTTACTTGATGCTGACACGATGAAAACATGGATTAGTACTATATAGATCTTTTCATACGATGTTATCCCCCTCGGGAGCATCGGATACATCATGTCATGTGTGTTTCACTTTCATCATGTATTCTTGTGCTTTTACCATTCATGTGCACTCTCATGATTTATGTACTCTCATGTTCACGGAGCCCCCATATTTACATTCATGTGCACCCATTTATGGGCCCCCATGTGAAATCATGTGCAATAACATAACTTGAACGGATCCTTGTGTATTGATTGGGGTACAGGGGAGTATAAATAGTCATGTGGACAATTTCCAAAGTAGTATAGCTATGTACAACCTCTTATGTTTATTATCAAGCCGTTTACATGTCTATTTTGTACTCTAAATCACAAGTTCACTGTAGCTCTTTACTTATAGTAGATATTTCTTTTATAGTCTTCTCTTTTACTTCATGTATATTCTCAGTGTTTCATGTATCTTACTCTATTGCCTGTATT